>CAJQZN010041633.1:0-36838 GCA_907164685.1 Colias eurytheme
GCTGCGCGGGGAGCCCCGTTACCGCCTGCGTGTGCTCGTCCTTTACAACAGAGTTTTAGGTGTTTTCTATGATTAGTTAGTCTCTTATTAGTATAGGTAGTTTATAATAAAATGGGATTATGGGAAAAGATGAATTGTATTAAAATATTTTTTTTTTATGTATAAGTCGGCAAACGAGCTTGCGCGTCACCGTACAGAAAGCGATGATTGGCGCCGCCCATGAACAACCACAGACTCTGGAGTACTGTGGTTGCGTTGCCGGCCTTTGAGGGAGGAGTAGGTACGCTCTCTTCTTAAAGTATTCTAAATTATAGTCCTTAGGAAATGCCGAATTTGGAAGGTTGTTCCACAGAAGAGTAGTGCGCGGTAGGAAGTTCCTCCAAAAACGCACGGTGGAAGAACGCCAAGTATCGAGATGATGTGGGTGAAATTTGAGCTTGTGGCGTGTGGTTCGGTGGTGAAATTCAGCGGATATATATAGAGATATAGGGAAAATATACAAATCTTTTCGTTACCTCTTACAGGTTATTTGAATTATTAAATAAAACACTTCTAGTGTTAAATGTAGGTACATAATGTATGTGTGATGAATTTTTTGTTGCATGGTCGAGGTGTATGTAGGTAACATACAAACAAATAATGCTTTGAAATAACTCGATATGGATTCGATCAAAAATAGCTTTCAGCTTATAACTTGGACCGTCCGATTTTTTCTATAAACGTTGTATTTTACGATCAATACAAGGAGTATGACAAATATTTGCTCGCCCCTGTAATGAAGACAATATCGGGAAGGGTGCTACGGAGTACGGGCTAACAGAAAGTTGGATGTAGAAATCGCTACAGCGGCTGTTTCTTATATGAATATACTCAAAATACCTACGTGAATTATATGAATTAATCAATTGAGATCAGAGCTGATGGTACCTTGCTTTTTAATATTTGTTAATTAGACTTTTATCTCTAGTCTCTATGTTAATGGTAGTCTCAGAATTAAAACGTGCCTCATAGACCTCAACAAATTTCTTATTCCAAAAAATAATCTAAACAGTTCATTTAGCCTGTAGATTGCTAGTAAAATAGTATCTTCTTATTAATCGGAAAAGATTCTATTTCCATTAAAACGTGTCAGTTTATATAGATGTAAAATATAGGTATTTACTTACCAACATTTCTGTTAGAGCAAAAGAAGTAACCAAGACCATATTCTTTATGCATTAAAATTTTTCAGTTATATCGGTTCAGTACTTAGTTCTTGCGTGGCAAAGTAAATTACTTTTCAAATAAACACTTTTCACTTTTTGTCCCTTTACTTTTCTTTTAATTTTGCAGCTTCTTATTTTAGTATAGTGACTACATATTCATCAAATTATACTAAGATTACAAAGATAAAATACCTACACAAAATTATATCATATCAAGACTGTTTGCAGTGTGACATAATAACAAATAAAAAACTAACACCGGAAGTCTTATCTTATAAACATTACGGAACCATATCCACTTGTGACTAGATTGTGCTAAAAATGTTAAATAAAACACATAATGATATCACGTCTCCTTATCTGAATTCACATCTTGTTTGACCTTTTTTGTTTCTGTGATGATTAACTAGTTTACGATTGAAATATATCATTTCTTTTGAACCGTGTTCGGTATATTGTAAAACTATTGTTTCATGTCTAACTTTAATGATCATATCCCTTTGAAAATAGCTACAATGGCACAAACTATCAAATTTAAATCGCAAGGTTAGCTAGTTTTTCTTCAATAAAAACCAAACTTCAATTTATATTTTATACAGGGTAAGCGACTTTGTTTTATATAATTTACGATCACTTTATTATAAAATCCTTTTTATTTTTCTTACCAGTATTTGTTTTGTTGTATATTAATTAATGTATGTTAGTAATATACTTCTTTTGATAAAACTTTTATGTAAGTCACCTCAAACTTTACATCAATATATTTTCATAAACGTTTTTCCTTTCATACAGTATCCTGCAAACAACCCCTATTTATAAGCATATTAAAGCTCCAATAAAAAAGTAGTGACACAAAACACATGTAATCCCCTATCATCGCAGGCGACTCAGCCCGGCCCGGATTATCCTGCAAAGATTTATTGTGTCCAGCTAAGCTAAACCACTAAGGGATTATAGCTATGTACTCGTCTTTTACGCAAGTGGTTTGCGTGCTATTGATTTTGAGGATTGTTGAAATATATATTATGTAAAGCACAGGATAAAATTCCTACGAGCACAGGAAAAAGTTGTTGCTACGCGTGACAAGCACACTCTATTATTTTTTAAAGACGAAAACGTTACATTTTTATTTTGCTGAGTGATTTTAAAGGTAAAATCATTTCAAAACGTTCGTTTTCGTTCCGTGGGAGATCCCCAACCCTGAATTATATGGACAATATTAAGTTAGCTTTAAATAATTCTTGATATTGTTCAAAAACCTGGAATTTGTAAAATATCTCGACACTGGTTCATACAAAGCATTAAATTTTTCAAAGAAATAGCGAGAACGAAAATCGAGATAAGCTTATTTCATGTGGAAATTCTCCTTTAAATAAAATAGATCACGGCATGTCATTTGAATAAACGATAAAATTTCTTTGAAGCTCCTTTGTCAAACAAAACAACTGCATTCATTGTTGTACGAAATCGAATTTAAATTCCTTTTCACAATACACCCCGTACATCTTTCACAATTCAAAAGATGAAAGAGCGCGAAAAAGTACAACCTCAAACTTATATATCTGTCACGTACTATGCAAATTTAACTTTTATTCCGTTTGTAAAGGAATCAAATTAGCATGAGTTATGGCGAATATTATCTGTGGTTAGGAGTTCGAGTTTGCTTTTTATTATTTCTTTTATTTTATTGTCAGGTACAATGGCCAGTAATCGTGGGCTAACAGCGGAAATTCCGGCATTCAAAGTGTGTAAAGAAATGGTTTTTACCGCCTGTTTTTCCCGCGCTTTACATTTAAGGCTATACTCAAAGCAAATTATAGGCTATAAATTTTTATTCGTTACCAAAACATTTTATACGTAGGTATAAAATATTATATTTTTTTAGGTTTAGTACTAGAAGCTCTTATGTAAGTACTAACACTTTCCTCGAATACATGTAATATTTGTTGAATGAAAAGTAATCAAAGCTATTAGGCATAGAAAATTAATGTGTTTAACTAAACGTTTTTTTGCAGTGCCTATGAGTTTTGAATACAGTGAACAATGCGTGGATTTTATATTATTTTAATCATGTGTTAATTAACAGATTTTGATCATTTTCCATTTTATTTTTTTTTGCTATTTAAATTTGACGGTTAATTAGGTAAGTACTTCCTTTTTATTAATATCAATATTTTTTTTAATGCATGAAACTGATTTAAAAAAAATTTGTTCTCTAACAAATTAATTATAGATGATCTTGTTCTTGAGCTTTTCTCATTAATGAACTGTTTCATAACTACCTACATGATATAATATTAATGACCTCAAACGTAAGTTTAATATTCATCATCATCAGCCCATATATACAGACATGTCGGTTTCTTCACGATGTTTTCTTTCACCGTTCGAGCAGTGGTTAAAAAATGCGCAGATAAATTGAAAAATCCATTTTTTTCCTGCACGCTCACCTGGTCTCAAACCCCGTTATGAATTTGAAGACCTTACAACGGAGCCACAATTATATCAAGTGTAATATTGATATATTTTAATTATTACATATCCTTTCAAGTTTCAAGCAAAAGAAGTGTCACTCTATGTCCTATATGATACTAGTGTATACTGTATAGCGTGTCGTCGGCCATTACGCTATCGACCTTCTGCCAGTGATCAGTATTTGTGTTTGTGATTTGAATATAATATTGTCTCTTTAATTTGTGAGTATGGATCTGAATAATAAATTTTATTTGTAGAAACTATAAAGATGCACTGTAAAAGATTTGTAATAGAGACCGTAGGTTTGTTTCGCAGAATTTTTTTGTGTAAATTTTTGGCCTGTCATTTTTTTATATATAACTAAGTTTTTCATTTTATTTGTCTTTTAAATCGCAAAGAAAATGTTTTAATCAAGTAATACTAATTTTGTAGACGTTTATTTTTTAACCAAAGTATAGTAAAATATAAAATAAGTAAAAAATTGTGTTTTATAGGTAAAGTGCTTTCAGCTTTATATCATCGTGTTAACATTTTATCACACTATCACAAATAGGTATCTGATAAGATACGACTATCGTATGGGTCAAGATTATAATAATCATTTGGTATTTTATATCAACACCATATTTTATTAGTACATATGTACCTGTTTTTAGGACTTCTATGACGCGACAATTTACGTTACAGTCACATAAAAATGTATCTCTATATATTTCTACAAGTCGTATGTTTGGAACACTATTCTTCCTATATGGCTAGACCGCTTTTAATGTCATTTTTGTGTGCCTTCACGTAGATTCAAGACTGATTTAGATTCACGATTCAAATGCGAGTGAAGCCGCGGACATAACCTATTAAAATATTTGCGCATTCGAGCGTATAAAACAACATATCAATTACAATTTATCATTAGATTTAACTGGCACAAAGTTCAGTTGTTTACCATGAACTTATTAGCTACATTACCTGTTTTCAAGTGCCTAATTACCTTAAGTATATCTTGTACCTAGGAACGTAAATATAGGCTCTAACTTTAGACGCATGCCTGACATAGCTTGCAAAGCTTACCTTAATTGTAGTTCTTATGCACTACAAGGATTTTGGACTTAAATTCAATAATAATACACTTCGTTTAGCAACAGGATATTATTGAGACAAAAGCTCGGTTTTATAACTACTAAGCGAGCTCTACCAGACAACAAAGGTGGGATTTCAATTACAAATAAGGAAAATGTAAATAGTTGCTGCAGGAATGAAATATATATATATACTATATTCAAACTCTACATTATTTTACTCTATATATTGTAAAACACATGTACCTACATTATATACAAACTGAAGAGTGAGAGAACTCGACTACAAATTAGTATTTTCTAAGAATAAAAAACATTAATTGTCTGTCGAGATATAGTTTACCGTTTCAGTACTAGTATATTATGTGGTATTATATTATATCTTTTTTATGTCATATCTGTTCTGGGATCCACTCTTCTTTGAGTGTTTTAATGATAGCGTTCAATAATTACAACCAATAAGGAATGGCCTTGAATTTATCTTAATTAAAACAATGGTGGTAGACATAATATGAGACTTGTAAAAATTCGTCTTGCCACAAGATATTTAGTGTGAAAAAAAAAATTGAATAATCTATCGTGAACTATTTTTAGTACCTAGGTATTTATGCGGGTATCCTCCTTTATGAGAATGCCGAAAATTCACTTTAACAATTTCCATCAATTCGTGTTTTTCAAACAAATTCTTTAGCTTTATAATATTATTAATATATTACCTAGTATATAAATTAGATAACATAATATGTTGTAACATAAGGTATACACCATACATACATAAGCGAAAGCAAATAGCTTCATATAACTAGTGAAAGTTAATTATAGCCCGTACATTTTCTGCTTGAAAGTGCTACTATAATGATCAACTTGTAGTGGTTTTTGACGAGATCAGATCTGAGTAAATATTACAGTGTTCTTGAGAATAACTGCTTTTACATCTTTTTAACCGACTTCAAAAACATGGAGGAGGTTTCAATTTGGCCGGTTTATTAGATAAATATTGATGGAATGGGTGACTATAAAAATGATATTTAATATTTTATTCGACAATATGAGAGACCTTTTATTTTCCACACCAACGAATCTATACATGTTTAAAATGATAACAGTAGGTGTTAGTTAGAAAAATTGGTTTTTAAAATGTTCATACGCATTGCTAATTATTGTTGTTCTTCACATGTTTTCCATAGCCACATACATACCTACTTACACAATTATAAGTAGGTACGTTTTGTCATAGTATAAATGGTTTTAACAATCGACTTTTTTTCTGAGCAAATGACATGACTATTTGCACCGGAAGTTGGCTTAAGATTGGCCTGTTTCCTGTCAGTGACTAAGATCCTTTTTACACACGAAACATTGTCATACTACTTAGCTAGTAGGTTTAAATATATATGTAATTGTATTATTTTTTGGCCACCCTAGTAAATTATGACTTAACTACTAAAATCCTCTGGAATCATATTCTACCAGAATTGGTTTGGATTTCATTATTGATTTTATTAATATTTTTTATTGTGTTCGCTTTGCAGAGCCAAGTTCAGTACCTTTATATTCTCAATATAGGTACGCAAAATATTATTAAATAATTACATAAATTTGACGCCCTGAAAAAGTTATTGATTTGATTGATTAATAACTTCATGTACCTACGGTCTATTGAAAGGAGAATGGCGAACTCCCATAGGACTTTGGGCCTGATCGTTACACTGATGATTTATGTGGGGTTAAATAGATAAAAATATACAGATTCTATAAATATAACAATTAAAGATCTGTTCTATGGGATAGCAGAGATATTGAGCATGACGTCACTAAAATTGAGGTTAGGTTTGCTCGAGTTCAATGAATAGCTTTGTTTCTTTCTAAGTAGAGGTAAGTTTATATCCTATAACCTCCTGAGACCCAGGACCCCAAAAGTTATAGGATCTTCGTGATTTTTGGAATAGTGGTTGATATTGATGTAGAGACTACGGGAAAAATATTTAAAAAAATCCCTTCCTCCCACAAACCCCAGAATAGGGGGTATCACAGGTGATACTATGGGATCATAATAGTATTAAAAGGCATTAAAATTTATTGAATGTTTTTTTAATCAGACTTTAAATCAACCTTAAACATTAATCAACGAACCTTAAAAATTAATCATGTTTGGTATAAAATTCAAGAAAACAATTGCGGTTTACATTGAAACATAAGAAAATGTTACAAGTAGAACATTTTACGAATGTTAATTGGCTGCATTTATCGAGTCTACATTTAGACCGATTGTTTTGATTGCCCTTCACGCATATTGGTAAGTGTTGAGCTTCTTTTAATCTTTTAGCTTCATGGGGAAGAGGCTGCACAAGCCTACGCTTCCGGTTTGAAGGTAGTGCTACAATATCCTCTTCCGGCTCTGAGCATACTCCAGGACTACTGGTACCACTTCGAGGGCTATTACGGGAGCGAAGGACTTGGACATGACTCTGGAGCGGGAGTTTGACTTCCGTAGATTAAATGGTTGGCTAGGTCCATTTTGAACTCTAAATACTGCTTAATTCGTTTCCGTGGCAATCCAAACTTGGTCGCATCTTCTCGGTATTGAATCCATGCAGCAGCAGCGGAAAAGTCAAAGAAATGATAAATGGCTCGTACAGTCCATTTACCAGTTCTGCCTCGCATGGGGTATTTGTATTGGGTTATGATCCCATCTCAAAGGACGGTTTCTTGACCTTCTCGTAGCATTAGCACGTGCAATTGAAAAAAGCGGCTCATCGTCAGAAGAATCCCAATCACTTTCGTCTAAAGGCCGAGGTACTACTTCCTCGGAGATATCGTCTTGCTCTAAATTTAGATCTTCCTCGTCTTCTTCATCTATATCTTCACACTCTGATTCATCTAAATTCATTAAATTCTGAATAATTTCACCATCCCGCAACCCTGAAAATGATACGATTTTTAGACGCGAGTGCCCAAAGTATCACCTATGATACCGAAAGAAATGTGCCAAAATAATGTATTTAATTGCATAATCTATACAGTATAACTTCGTAAACGTTTAGTGTAATGACGATTCTAAATAGTTACAACAAAAAACACACGCAAAAACAATATAAAATAATACTTACTTCTGCTCAAATTCGCCATTTCGGTTTTTCTGCGTACCTTCAATTTTAAATTATGATAGGCAAGACCCAGACCAACCAAAACAAGCCGTAGCCACCTAGTAGCATAGCCTAATAACTGTTTCAAGTGATTTTGATAATGATTCAAACAAACCGCGACAAATGGCGTTGCAAAAAAATTATTTTCCCGAGTATCATAGGTGACACCGAGGGTCTCAGGAGGATAATATACATTATTTAGATAAAGAGTGTAACAGAAGAACAGTTAGGTAATAGAGATATTGGATCGAACTTTTATTCTTTTAGAGTACCTACCAAAACATCGTAGGTACTTATATATAAAATAAAACACGTTTTTTCATAAATCGTTTATTCATCATTATCATCATAAACAATTAACACATCATCCAGAAACTGTGCTGGCGGCATTAAATCTGGTTGATACCTTGCCCAGCTAAGGTACCATATTATGCACATAACGTGACAGCAGCAACCTACAGTTCTTCTTCCTAATATACAATTACAATAATAAACTGTTATTGCTTCCCTTTCTATGAGAGCCCTCACCCAGCAAGAATGACATAGATATGTTGCTCTATTTCCAATCTGTAAAGAAATACTTTGTTAAAACACCTTTCATTTTTACTTTGAGATTTAAAAAGAAGATTATTGGCAACTTTTTACTTAATATATTATCAAAACACTCAATAACTTAAATGACGAGGTAATATCCACTCTAATATCACTGCTCTAATTCTTTGATCGCGTTGAGACTTGAGAATCAGTTCTTAGTAAATGAAACCGTGTGCGCAATACAGAACGTCCACAATAAATGCATGCACGTTGATGACCCAAAGTTACAGTGTCATCTTCATGATTTTCAATCTTCAAAGAATCATTTGCAAGTTTCCAGCATGCATCACATAATATGTGATCAGAGTGAGTGATCTACAAATAAAGAATTAATATTACAATTGGACAAAAGAAAGTGAATATACATATATATTATATTAATATATTATAGAAATCTCGTGTCACAATGTTTGTCCTCAATGGACTTCTAAACCACTTAACCGATTATAATAAAATTCGCACACCATGTGGAGTTCGATCCAACTTGAGAGATAGGATAGTTTCAACATGTAAGTACCACGGGCGAAGCCGGGGTGGACCGCTAGTATATATATAAAACAATGTGTGTTTACGTTTTTGTTTGATTTCAATAGCTAGTACTAAATACCTTAGATAATACTAATCCACTAACCGTTAGAGGAGCAGCCCACCCGCATACAATGCATACGTATAGCATTGTTACGATTAGCATTAATACCACAGTTGATGCAGTTCATATTAATTGTAAATGAAAAATCGGATGCAAAGTCGGTGTCCAGGTAGGGTAGCAGTAGTGAGTCGTAAAGGCAGGTAATCAAAGTCCGGTGTGCAAGCGTTGGTTGGTAGTAATAACAGAGATCGTCAGTGTCCGTAATACGTAGCGAAAGTCGATAAAGATGAAGAAAATAAGTTAACCACGAAACGAAAAACCTCAATCAAATGTCAAAAGTCAAACGACAAACATGACATTGTAATTAAAATTGAAGCGGCCAGCTACATTTCAGAAATATTCTTACAAAGTGCGGCCGCCATGAGTAAAAATGTATAGAATTACCTAAATAAATAGCGTGCTAAAAAGTTAAAAATAAAATATGTAACGCAGTTAACTTATATTTCTGATTTATAAAGCATTTGAATTTTATATAAAACTAAAAATGAAAATAAATATTCATTCGTTTTAATCGATATATCGACTATTTTACTCCTGACAGCACTGACAATCTCTGCTTGATAAGACCGGTAGTCATAGAAATCTAAATAACAATGCCGTTAGTGAACACATTATCTTTTTTTTCAAACATTTGTTTTTCCATAGAATCAGAAGTCAATATTTTACCAAGAATTATTAAAAATAACAAAATGAATTTTAAATATATTATGATTTCTGTAAGGCCCTAATTTTGTTAGGCCCAGTTTCGCCATTCTCCTTTGAAAGTGTGAGATTTCTATCCATCATGACAATTATAAATGTCCTCAGAATGTTTTACTTTTCTATATATCCGGTCACGATTATTACTTACTAGTGCAAATGACTTACGTATTATCATGCAAATGACTCCAAACAATATTATCTTTAAATTAGTTTCGGAACAAGTCTGCATTTTTGCATTTTAATTACGTTTTAGGTCGATGTACATTTTATAGGTAAAATGTTTTCTATCTATCAACAAATGTTACATGTGCGCCGATTACTCAACCAGTTACACGCGGTTTGCCGCCAAGCATAGTGTTGTTTAATTTTTTTCTTGTTTAATCTGTATTCAGTACGTAATTCCCGCTCATTTGGTTTTTTAAGTGTCAAGATATAGGAAATTACGTAAGTTCGTTCCAGTGGGGTACGAAAATAAATTGAATGTAATTATTTGATAAGTTGATAAAAAAAAAACAATAAAAAATATACAACATAATTTTGTAAGTATTTTTTTGTTACAAATATGAAAATATGTATTTTTTTATCCAAATATTTTTTGATAATTTTGATCACACCTAGCTACTTTAAAACATGATTACACAAATAATTATCTAATATCCAAACGGCAGCCATTAAAATATTTTGGGTTTTTTTTTATACGGATATCCTCAGACTTGTAACAGATAGGTAGGTATAGGTATTTATTAATCCTACTAATCCTACTAATATTATAAATGCGTAAGTTTGTGAGGATGTGTGTGTGTTTGTTACTCTTTCACACAAATACTACTGAACCGATTACAATGAAATTTAGCACACACATAGGGTAACTTGGATTAACACATAGGATAGTTTTTATCCCGTAAATCCCACGGGAACGGGAACTATGCGGGTTTTCTTTGAAAACGCGGGCGAAGCCGCGGGCGGAAAGCTAGTTACCTAATATGTTCTAAATGAAACATAATATTTTAAAATTAAAATTTTCTTATGATTACCTAACTACCTATATCCGGACGGGTAGACATTGTTATTTTTTTTAATATTATTCAAATCTATAATCAATACTTTGATTATTGCCAAGTAAATAATCAAAGAATCAATAGGTATTCGTTCTACCATGAATTATAGGTTCATTATTGGTGTAACTTTAGTTAGAAGAAATATAACTTAATAATATTAATTATTATACCTAACTACTTTTTTTTAGCTTTTTTATGTTCCGTTACTTTTGTAAACAGAGTTTTACAATTTCATACAACTTTTCTCCCGGTCTCCACAAGCCATTCTTGTATTTAAATTTATAACAACACAAAGTGACTTAATTATGTATTCCAAAAAATCCCCCGCTCATCAGCTGTTGTAAAAATATGAAATTACTGAGTCACCCCAGAAATCCAATGTTTAAATCCAGTGACCTTGATAGCGCAGTCGCGGCAGGCACGCGCTGTCGGCCTGTCTCATTTTCCTTTCGTAAATAAACAATCATCGATTATTCATTAAACAAAATGAATTTACAATCAATAAGATAAACACTGTTTAAACTCAAATATCTACAGTCATCACTCAAATGTATTTTAAAACAAAACGTGTAATATGTGTAACACTTCTTGTTATTTCAAGTGATGTTTTGACTTTGCGCTCATCGCGCATGCGTGGTATAACCCTGTGAAATTGGAGAGCTATGCGGTATGTAGTGATTTGTGTTTGTGTCACGCGTTTTGATTTAGGTGGGTTATAAGAAGACATTGAATAGGAAACATATGTGCTATTTCTATTGCAATAAATGTCGTTTTTGCTTGACATAGCAACTCGAAATACAGAGATCGTATTGTTTATTTTTTGTTTCTGGGTTAGTATTATAAATGCTGTTAAATGATTAGGTATATTTAATTGATACTTGGAAGATATGGCTAAGACTCAAGTGAATTAGGTATAATTTAACCTAAAAATACCTATGTGAACTAATTTATTGGAATAAGCTATTATTCCAACGTAATATAATAATCAATTACTTATATCAACTATTAATATTTTTTCTTAATAATTTAATGAAAATCATAACTTCCATATACCTAATACCTAATGTCAATAATTGTGTTTTGAATATGTAAAAACATTGCGTCAAATACAAACACAATGTAAATAACCTAAGAATGTTAAAGTTTGTAGTTACATTTCTAGACAAAAAACAAGCCGGTTTATCCTACATACTTACAGTTCGTAAATCATATCAAATTTCTTTGCGGTTTATAGTCCAGTTATAGGCCTCGTAATCCGTGTATAAGTGCATCAACAACTAAGGGAATGTTATGCATTGGAATTTGGAATGTTGGGGTTAGGGTTGGCGCATGCGCAAATTTGCAGAAAATGCGTGCGTGTTTAGAAGCAGAAGGAATTTAGTACATTGACCTTAATGACTGTCTTCACCCGTATAATTATTTAAAAAAAATTTGGAAGAATATAGAAACTGAGCTGGAATGTGGCTAGAATTTAGTAGACATTGTAAAATTCACTATGTTATACCTAATAGATACGCAGTTGTCAGACGACAGTTCTTGTATTTTTTTGGACTAGCACGTTAACTACCTAGGTATTTAAGGTTTAAGGAACTTAAAGTCAAATAGACTTTTTTATTATTTACTAAATATCGAATAACATGTCCTATATTATAATGTAATAGTGGTGTCCTATACATGTCATAGTGGCTGTCCAATAAATGTAATATTATGGTAGGATTACTACTAATGACTCTAATTCGTATTTTCAATTCCAGGTCCCAACGTAGGCCCACCATAATAACTTCAAATGTCGCATGAAATAGTGAGACGTCGTAAAAATGTGACCATGTGGAAACTAAAATGCATATGTTTATTCCTCTGCGCTATCGCTTTATTGCAAATGTAAGACAAATGCTGACAGCGCGATCATTTTTTATCCTAACTTGCATAAGTTTTGCCATATCCGTCTGTTGGATTCAATTCGTAGACAGGCGGAATTTCCCCCCACTCAACGAAAGCTTAATACGAGAAGCACTTGAAAATGTCGCTCGCGATTACAGATACGCGGAAGTGTACCGGAAAACTGAGAGACTGCCGGTCGAAACGAAGTTCATCCTTTGGTGGACCCCGGAGGACATCGCGCCATTCTATTTCTTCGACCACGGACAAAGGGGCTTCATAATGAAGAACTGTTCCTTAATCAACTGCTTTGTCACTTCAGACAGAAATTTGTTCAATGGAGACTTGACGAAGTTTCACGCGATAGCTTTCAATGGACGATCCATTGTAAATATGCCATCGTCGCACCTCCCGAAACAGAGGACACCAGAACAGAAATACATATTTTTCAATATGGAATCCGCAGACAACTATCCGATATGTGGACAGCATTTCGAAGATTTCTTTAATTGGACTTCCACCTACAAATTGGATTCAGATCTTCCGTACCCGTATATTCAGATAAAAAACTTAGATGGACAAATAGTTGGGCCGGAGAAGAATATGACATGGGAGGAAACTCCTGGAGGGATAAGTGAGGACTTGTTTTATAGAATACAGAATAAAACCAAGGCTGTGGCGTGGTTTGTGTCGAATTGTAAGAGTAGGAACAATAGGCTGGAATTAGCAAAGGAGCTTCAAAAGGCTTTATCTATACATGGATATACGGTGGACATTTACGGGGAGTGTGGTCCTTTAAAATGTCCCAGGTCCACGGTGCATGATTGCAATTCGTTTCTTGAGAGAGATTATTTCTTTTATCTATCGTTCGAGAACTCGTTTTCAGAAGATTATGTAACTGAAAAACTGTTGACGGCGTTACAACACGACGTGGTGCCTATTGTGTTTGGCGGTGCCGACTATTCAAGGTAAAGTATATTTTCACAGCTGCTGCTAATTTTATATTGATATTAATTTTATTATTGAATATATTGTGTGGAATTTACTGTATTTATTTTCATGTTTATCGTTTCTGCTGTAAAAATTGTAGGTAAAATAATAGTGTCAAAACTTTAATTTAGTTTGACAAGTTAATAATATAACTCATTAAAAATATCGCAGTGTTAAAGTCGGCTATCGCAAAGAAAACTATTTTGAAAGAACTAATTAACCATTTTAATTGTTCTTATCTTGTTGTTCCACCATACTCTATTAAAATCAACAGGTAAAGTTGAATTGTTTTTTTATGACTTACCTATTAGCCAACAAACGTTATCCAGTTTATGGGTTAATTTACATTTAAGACTAATTGCTTTTTCCCAAACAAATATTTATATTTTATAATAAGGAAATCAATACGGTTTTCAATAAAACATATAAATTATACAATTTCTAATTATGTATTGCTTTTAGAGATTATTGTGCCAGTAATAGTTTATGATTTATCATATAAGCTAAACACACATTTCATAAACGCTGATTTTAAACGGTTTCAGTTTCATGTTTGATTTCTTCTGTACTTGATTCACAATAGAAATCTGTTGCGTGAAAATTCTTGGCATCTCCATGATCGTTTTCTTATATGTTTTTATAGTGACCTAAGGGCATTTACTATAAGTATAGGTTTTATATATCTGGATCTTTCAACCAATATTGTAGCGAAGAATAGAAATTGAGGTCATCATTTTATAGGATTCGTATCTATTTCCGTATTTTATCATAGTTTTATAGTTTTCAAAGCTCTTTCAATATCATTGCAAATATTTTATTTATAAATATATAGTTATGTTAAATTAAATTCATTTCACAGATTTCTGCCACCCGGCTCGTACCTAGACGCTCGAAAATCAACGCCGCAAGAGCTCGCATCGACCATCGCAAATCTTATAAAATACCCAAAAACGTATAGCCATTACTTTAGGTGGAAAAACAATTATATGTACAGAAATCCAGCGACCACTGACAATGTTTGTGCCTTGTGTGCAGCTATGAATAATGAGGATATGATGAAATCTCAAACGACGTATCCAAATTTTAGACATTGGTGGAATCCTAATTATAAAGAAAGATGCAGTTAACATGTATTATAGACTGATTATTATTGTGTTTAACTAATGTAAATAAAGTGTTTTGTTACTGCTTGAAGTGTAAAACCTGATTAAGTTAATCTTAGATTTAGGAATATTTTCATTCAAAAATAGTAGGTTTTAAACATCATAATGTTGAAAAAAAGTTTTATTAAACTGGTATTTATATTGCAACTGCGCATTATTCTGTTTCATAATTTAGATAATTATGAAATTCAATACAATAGCTTCAATCATCGACAAATGAGCATTATGGAATATTGTTACTCCAATTATTGAGAAATAAACAATTTATGTTTGCATATTATTTATGATACAATAATTTATTATTTATGATAATTTTTAACTTTGGCTGATTTTGATTAACGTTATAGCTATTTTAATAAACACTTTATATACAGGGTGTCCCACCGTCGCCAAAAACATGAATTTTAAGGAAAAATTTAGCAAAAAAATTTTGGCGTAATTTTGTTTAAGTATTTTTTACGTGATCAGTGTATGCAAAACTACAAGTCTCTTCGCGCGTAGAGAAGCTAAGTTTTAAAAGCAAAATCTATGAACCATTTCTTTATTTTTTTAAAGAATTATTGCCTTCAATACACAATAGTTTTAGATAGTAGTTGTTAAGTAATTAATATATAAAACGGGTTTAAACATTTAATGTTTTTTATCTGTTTCTGGTAATTATCGTAAATTCTATTTATATCCTTAGTATTCGATTGTATGGCTATTGATTAAAATATTTCATATCAGACTTAGGAAATACCTACTTGTTATCTTGGTATTTAGCAATTCGATTCTTTATCATGAAAGATTTTGTCCTGTTATTTGAAAATTTAATTCAATCTTAAGTTATGATCATGAGAAGCTTCTCGACGCTAAATAATCCAATAAAAAAGAATTATCGAAATCGGTACAGCCATTTATTCGTGATTCCGTGAGAAAGGGAAATAGAGATTAATTTTTCCCTACACAGTTTAGTTATAATTCTTTCAGTAATTAATTCGTTCAGTTTTAAACTAGCTAAGATTACTCAGTCAATTACTTACAACCATATAATAAATTCAAAACTTTTCTTACCTTCTTATCTCCATAATAAAAATGAGGAAAATACACACGAGCTTTCCAAAAACCAGTTTGTGTAGCTTTAAATTAAATTGATATATTATAGTTACTAAAAATAGTTACCCAAATGGTTTTCCTGCTCCTTTAATAGACGCGAAAAAAATCATACAAATTTGACTTCACACCTACGGAACAAGAGTTTTTATTTTCCTAAAATCACAATTTGCATTTATATATTATGTTATTTTATTGATATAAACCATGGGCAAAGCATTTTTATGGCTTATGTTTTATTTTGTTACATGTTTCTATCTTACACTGCCAAGTTTCAACAAAATCTGTTTAGTTTGGACAAGATTGAAATATCCTATAATAGAAACGCATTTATTATATTTTATACATTATTCGATAGCATTATTATTAAAGTATAGGTACCGGGAAAAGTCATCAAAAATAACCTTATCACTTATCAATAGATAAGATCAAATGTGGAATTTCTAAATTGAAAACGGTGTTACTAATCAATAAGTCATAATTTGATAATATACTTATTACACTTATCTTCTTATATATAAAAATGAATCGCAAAATGTGTTGGTAAGCGCATAACTCGAGAACGGCTGAACCGATTTCGATAATTCTTTTTTTATTATATTCCTTGAAGTACGCGGATGGTTCTTACGTAGAGAAAACGTAAATATGTACCACGGGCGAAGCCGGGGCGGACTGCTAGTAGTATCTATATATTACCTAGGATATTATAATTTTCTGGGCTATAATAACATTTGAATAAACAATTTAAAGTTTTGAGTAAATTACCTACCTAATTTAAATTGCTTGTACATAAAATGTTACAGGGACAAATACATATTGGCACAAGTGTACAATAACTTCAAAAACGCACACAATACTTATAAGTGTTATGTACTTAGTTAATTTAAAAAATTTGAACGAAAACACACAAAATAAAACCATACCTTGCTTTACTGGAAAAAATACTTCATGGTTTTTCTACCTAAGAAATTCCATACTAATGATTCAAAATTATTATCTCTAAATGTTATAATATAGGTAATACCACAGACTAATAATAATATACTACGTATACAAGTAATACATATATTACCTACTCGAATATTTACTGGCTGAGGGAAAAGCTGAAATTGAAACCAATGTAAATGACATACATATTTAATTTCTTCTGTGTAATAGTAGGTGTAGTGTTATAAATTACGATTTTCTTACGTAAATATTATAGACTCCCATGACATAATTTAAAAATATCTAGTAATAGAGCTGCTAGTTATAAAGATCTCTCTTTCATATAAGTTTGTTTATTTTTTCACAAACATGTGAATGTGTCTAATCAAGGTTTTTCTGATGCCCATGTAAAAATACAATCCGAATTCTTAGATTATAATTTGCTTTTTTCCATAATAAGGATTATTATATTGAATCTGTGATATTTCAATAAGCTTTTACAAAACCAGGCCCTGTAGACAAAGTAACAATTAAAAAACGATAACGAAGTTAGAAAAGGAAAAATGTATGGGATTGACATTAGATAGACCACGTGATCTAACGCGGCGTATGTCAATCCCATACATTTTTGCCTTTTCTAACTTCGTTATCGTTTTTTAATTGTTACTTTGTCTAAGGCCCCTGAATGGTTTAATTTTACGGTATAATTAATCGTAACTTATATATATCTGTAATATAAGGTAATATAAATTACAGATAAATGTTACACAAAAATACATTTTCAATTAAAATCAACATTTCAGCTATTCATTATTTGACATGTTAAGTTTTTTCCTCACTACCTACATATTTTTTGTACATATAGGTGCAATTAATCTTTATTAAAATTTTCAATATTGACTTTTCTCAAAATATTGCAGTACCTACGTTATAGGTCGATATAGTCTTTATCAAAAATAATCATAAGTTGCAAAGATTGATTTCTTTAGACATTTTAGAGGGGTCAAATATCGATTAAATTGTTATTTCAATTCCCCATTTTCTACTCATATTTGCCATTTATTATGTTCGCCATTTGTACTAAATACCTTCAAAAGTATTAAAAAAGTAGTTTTCATATCTGTGAAGTGCTCTTCGATACATTCTAACTAGTACTAGAATAAATAAGTTTTAAGTAAGTACTTATGTTTCAATCGTTTTTCTATGTGTAAGCTTGTAAATGTGTAATGTTTTGTATTTAAAGATGCTATAATAAATGTGTTGTTGCGAAAATTGTGTTTTTATATTTTAACCTTCTAATTATATAAAATTAAAATAAGGGTTTTTTGCGTTGCAGGATTTGCGCATTTCACAAATTGTCAGTTGATATTTTTTTTTGTAGATATGAATGATGATTGATGATCATACAATATCTTCAATTGAGCTACAAGCTTCATATTTCAGTGTTTAATCTATTGCTATGAGTAGAATTTGATATTACAATTTACAAGGCATCTGAAATTATACCAATATGTAAAGAGTCTGTAAAATATAGTCCTATTCCCTCAAAATAGTTTTCTCCTTAGCTAAAATAAGCCCACAATAACACAATCGAACAAACTTATAACTATGAAAAAGTAAAAGGGACTGAATCCGAGCGCAAACACTAGTGTTTCACAAACATTTTACACGTAAGCTTAACAAGTATCAAACGGATATAAGACAACATTGAAACTACAACAAAAGCCACTGCCGTCCCACATCGTTAACGAAAAAACTTTTGTCGAAGTTAATTAGAAAAGTTTCTCACACGTGGCCAGAATCCACTGAAGTTATTCCCTTTTGTTCGAAGTACGGAGCGGATAATTAATATTGAAAAAACTGATATTGACGCTATTTTTACAATCGATTCAGACAATTTTTTTGCAAATGGGGAGCTGCTTTTTGTCAATTTTTAAAATGGTAATAGACTTATTATATAAGAACTGAGAACGTCTATCGATTCGGTCGTCTTTTTTAATTATTATTTTGTTATAACTTCATATAAGTTTTTAGGACTACAAATTGACTCGTAGAACTTGTAACTTATTTTTTGCGCCGATTCGTTTCTTACTTTCAACGTATGAATAGCATCTTAATCTCTCCATACTAATATTATTAAATAGATATTCAGAAGCCCATAAAACTATATCTAAAAGTGTATTGCAAGCAACGTCGATAAAAATCTTCGGATGCGCGAGTGCCTATCGTTGTGATGTCATTACGGCCTCCCTCAGGCGCTTAAGCGACACTCAACGATGTAGGAAAATGGTAAATGTGACATTTTAAGGGCACAGAATATTGGTATCAGGAACTCGTGAAATAAAATGGTCGAGGGTCTTGCGATTATCAAACTAGTACAGCTTGCAGGATTACATTTTTCTTTGGCGTATTGAGTTTGCGAACGCCAGCAAAGTATACCTGTTTAATAAAATAATTTGTAGTTCATGATTCCTATAGTATTAATAAGTTGATTTGGAAACACATTTCAAACTAACATTAACAACTTACTTAAACCTTTTGTATTTTTCTCTCAAGAAAATGTATCATCATTCTGCTCTCTCATAAAATTAGAATTGAGAAAAATATTAACCCGTCGTCTATTAAACTTGCCTGTTCTACAGTTTACATATAAACAATAACATATCACAGTTTTATTCATCAATGTCCCGCGACATGGAACAAAGAGGCAGTAAGTAGATTTGCTCCCACACGCGCCCGGGGCTCGCTACACTCATTCGATTACTGATGCGCCTATATAACTAATAGCATGACCTGGAATATGGGAAACATTGGCTTTTTGTATAAAACACACTTACGCAGTGTAGGGCTAATTATTGGCCTCGAAATAGAAGAAACATTGTTTGCTGAGAACATGTCTTTGCTGAGAAGCGTTGTGCAGCGGCTGTGTTGGTGACTTTATGTTTGGTCCAAAAGCGGCATTTGAGACTAAACTACTTTACTGTTCTGTGAGACTAAAAGTGTTTATTAACAATACTTTCTGGTTGACAACACAATAACTAAAAAAAGAACATTCCAATAGGTTGCACAATTTAAGAACCAAACTTCCGATATACAACACAATTTAATAGGGCACTATAACTACTACTAGGTACCAGGATATCAGCACTCCATGGTGGTTGAATTGATGGCCTGCCCAATAGTTCGATTGACCGGAATAGTGTTGTATTTACAACTTCCTACCGTGTTTGCGGGAAACCAATTAATAACTTTTATAGCCTCCGGTGGTGGCGTCTCGAACAATTAGCAAGGCTATAAAAATCTTCACGGCTGATTGGGAAGGGAATCAATAAATATGGGTATGTCGGCACAACTAGGTACTGGGTGCAGATTAAATGTAAGGACATAAAAATGAATGTTATGTGTGTCTTGTGTATATTTTAGTACATCCTATTTAATATTTTGTCATAAAGATTTTCTATATTACGTAGTGCATACGGCTTCTATTACAAAATATGAAATAGCTTGCTTACATTTCCTTTTTTGTCTGGTTTGTTCATCGTATTTTATAAAATTAAAATCAATTAAATTTAAGTAAAGTATGATTGCCGTAAGGGATCTTATAAAGAATACTAGAATATTACAAGTAACTAATTCAATCTTATTAGAAGTAATTCTTTACTGAGAATCATCTTTACTAACTGATAGAAAACAATTTTATTTCGTAGAATATTAAGACGTTGAAAATAAATAGACGAATATTATAATAAATTTAGAAATAATAGCAATTAAATTAAAAGAATCGAGTAAGTATATTAAGTAAAGTATAGAGTATAGACCTTGCAGCTAACAATACTCGTGTACCTACTGCTTACATACTTATTTTTGCTTTATATTATCTTTGCTTTGGTTTCAGTTAGAAGATTTAGAGAAAAATGTTTGTTGAATGATCAACAAATATTTTCTCTAATAATAATATTACTCAGTCGGGTGAAACTACAAGAATGTGTCTTTGTATTTCGTGTTCTTCCTCATCATGTGTAAGATCTTATTTTTCAGTAATATGATAATATCTTATACACATTGAAGCAAACTTTATAATTATAAAAAGATATCAAACAACATTATTTTAAATAGTAACGCAAATATTGTAGAAGTCAAATTTTGATTAAAAAAATAATTGTCAGTAGGTATAAACATCTCCGTTTTTAGCAACAGTGTTCATAAATCTAAAAGTGAGTATGTAACTACAGTTTATGGAAAATTAACGGTGAAATAACATGCTATGTCACGCTTTTCCGTCACACAAAAGAAGATATGAGATTTCACACTTCAATATAGAAATGCCACCTTTAACTTGGACCTCAGACAGTTCACAATCCGACTTTCAGTCACAAGTAATCATTGTGAATAACATCGGATTACACAGAATCTGTACCGAAAGAAGTGGCTAATTTGCTAAGAGCTTTCTATTGTTTTCCAAAACATTCCTATTTGCTGATTTAATCGAATTTGTTTTGAGGTTATTTGCTAAAAATACTTTCACTGTTCAGTTTTAGGAAACAGAGATTATATAGGTGATATGTCTGTAGAAAATAGTCTTTTTTATTTATTTATTCGTTCTGAGTTACCTTCAAGGGGAAAACATTCAATGTATTAAAATATTTGTTGGAACGAGCTTTCAAACTTTTGTAGGTTATAAGCTCAGAACTTTTAATTTAAATGAGATGTGCGTAAGTACTATTTTTGTACAGTTTCTTATTATCCCTACTAATATTATAAATGCGAAAGTAACTCTGTCTGTCTGTCTGTCTGTTACGCTTTCCCGCTTAAACCTCTCAACCGATTTTGATGAAATTTAGCACAGACAATCTTTAGACCCTGAGAAAGAACATAGGCTACCTTTTATTGCGATAAAACACCACGCGGGCGAAGCCGCGGGCGGAAGCTAGTATCTTATAATATTATATTCCAGTCACCAAAAAATAAATATTTATACATTAAAGCTTTTGCATTTATATCATTTAGGATATACATATACAGTTACTATAATATTTAGTGCCGGTTTCAAAGCTTTCTGATCGTTTAGTGTTCCTTTCAGTTTATCTATTAGCTAAGATTAAAAATAATATATGAAAATGTACAACAAGAAGTGATATATTTAAATTATCATTGATATTATCAGCAACCAGTGAAACTGGCGTTTACAATTATGGATAATGGAGAAGTTTAGAAACAATTTTCTTCCAAATTTCAAACTATTTCTTCAAAATTCAAATCTCAACGTTGAAGAACTATATCTATAACTTATAGACAATATGTATACCATTAAATTATATACAACATTTGATTGTCAAAGATCTCTTAACCCAGTAGTGGGACGAACAGGCTCTTTGATCCTGTGAGTGCTTGCGTAGCTGCGTCAGCCACGAGTGTCGGAAATCACCGTAATGGATGGAGGACTTTACCAATAGGGTTGCCATTTCTTTAAGCAGGAAGGGTGGGTATTGTGTGCCCAGAAGCTTGTGTAATGTAGAAAAAATTTAAAAATACAAATCTGTTTTGATATTGACGAAGTAATATTTTAAAATATTAGTAACAGTTGTGAATGTGTTCATGTTATGATAACTTCAGTACTGGTGTACCTATTTTACATGTTGAATTTGAGCTTTCCTTTATACAATTTCTATTGTTTGTAAATGAATAAAAAAATGCTATTCGTCACTCTCCTTAAATGGTATTCTGCCTCTCTAATCAGATATTGTAAACAACACTTTCTTGCTTAATTATATGTAACTGAGGCATCTATTTCTTGTGTTTATTTTTTTATATTTCTGATGAGTGACATCCCTGTACGATTTCTTTGCGTCTGTGGCTAATAGATATCCATTACTGGCCACTTGTCTCGTGAGTCAAGCACGCAAACCTTTTCAAAGGAGGATTACCGTTTTATGTCGAGTTTTCTCCTAACTTACTCTTTGATTTATTTCTTCAGCTGTATCTTTTCTTCATCAATCTAATTCACAAAACTTCAGAATATGAACAACACTTATTCTTGATTCAGAGTACATTTTATGGTTTCATGGGAAATTGAAATTTCTACAGCAAAAGTGACATTTTATGGCAAGGCAAATAAGATGTGGGTCTATCGTAATACGAGAATTATTGGTATTAACATCTGGTAGTATTCCAGGACTTTGAATTATAGGTATGTTATTAAAAATCTTAACGCATCATTTTGATAAAAGTAACAAGTAAAACTTGAATCTAAAAAAAAATTCCTAATTATCGATAAAAAAATAAATAAAAGGAAAAAACCTAGGTACTTAGTAGGTATATGAAAACGTAGTTATTCCTAAAACTATTCAACAATTACATTAGTTAATAGAAAATTGACGAATGGAGTATCAGCTAGATGTTAAACGAAACATATTTGAATATCCCTTATTTTCATGATTTTCCGGTGAATGTGTTCATTTTATGATAACGAAAATACAGTGGAAAATACAATAATTGTTGAACGTGTTTTATATGATCATTCTTGTTGAATTAAACAAGTGAATTTCATCGTATTAAATTTAAATCAAATTAAAACATCTTCAGGCAATGAGGCAAAAAAAAAGACAATTTGTATATCAATCGAACATTTTATTACTTTAGCGCCTAGCTAAATCATCTATCGACGGATTCATATTATTTGTTAAAATTACCATACCCGTAGGTAAGGCTATATCAAAAATTCTTAACCCTACAAAATCAAGTCGACAATCGGTAGAGTTTAAGATGTGTTAAGCTAAATTGGCTCGTTCGCAGCGCTGACAAAAATCTCATTTCCGTAGATAGAGGCGCAGACACACTGATAACGAGCGCTTCGTTTGATAACCGTTTACTGTGCGTATATCGCTTTATAGCGTTCGCATGCTTGGGCGGGAGAATTTGAATATGGAACGTATATTTTTTTTTATCGGACATGATTATTTTGTGAATTGTGTTGCAATATATACAAAATGTATAGATTATAGAATATCTAAAACTGAGCTTCTGTTGTTACTTACGTCTATGAACATACATTAATTTATTATACATATATGTATCTGGATTTTAAAATAATTGTTAATTAAAATTATAATTCAACTGTATTTTTTTTGTATTTCGATGAGAGCTTTCACTATGAATGACACACGTCTCAATAATGTTATTTTAGGAGATTCAACATGAAAACACAAAAAGTTAACTTTATAAGTAATTGATTTAAGATTTTAAATACAAATAACAAAATTCTAATAATATCGTCTTCAATTTCAAAGCATATTTGGGAGATATATTAAAAGGCAGTATTAATAAAGTAATACCAGCGAAGCGACGTTCATTTCTCAGGTTCGACTCCGTATTGATATTGGTGGATATTACGCCGAAAGCTGGTGGCGATGTAAAGAGTTTATAACATTTAGACAGGACTTTAAAGTTTAAAATAAAATTTTAAAGCCTGTGTTTAATCTTAATCGTTATTTTTAACTTGATAAATACCGAGAATAGGTTATTTTGATGTTGTTTAATAATTATTTTTTATTTTTTTCCTCATTTCAAGCTTAAAACCAAAACATTTGATTTCACGAGCTTTCGGATAAAATACTTTCAAAATGTTGTATTGTGTTTGATATTGTTTAAATAAATTAGTTCATTAATGTTTTGTGCATCAATTGTAAACGAAGCCTTCCGGCCTTCCTTTTGAAACACACACACTTTTCACACATCTATTTTAAGTTGACTTTTAAATCTTAAGATTAATATAAAATTTGGTATCTTGCCACAAAATACGAATGATGATAACTACAAAATGTTCATGCATTATTGATTCCAGAGGATGTTATTTTAAACAAATATTACCTAAAATAGGAGGCTCGTATCCCAGCAGTGGGAACGTATATATGGTTTGATGATGATGATGATGAACTAAAATAACAAAAAATGGCGGGTCTATTCGTTCTTACATTGCACAATATCAGAGGGTAATATTTGTTTAATCTAGAGCACGACATTCAGGCATCGACGATTGCAGCGAGATAATCTAGACTATACTTTAGTGCTTCCTACAGGACGATCGTTTTAAACGTCGGTTATTTTGATATTAAATGTTAAGCGAACATTTAGTTGGATTCGTGATATATATGTTTAGTAAGGGAATGGATTGTGGAGTTAAGTTTTGATTTAGTAATGATTTGGAAATTGGAATTTTTAAGGATTTTTTAGCTTGTTGTTGGGAACACTCTAAGAAGTAAGTATGGGTAGAAATAATCTCTATAAAAAATTTCTTAACAGAAATTTAAAATTTTAGGCATGTAGGTAAGTTATTGAATTTAAAATTTAAATATAATAAATTTTTGTACCGCAGAATATACATTTCATTTTGTTTTTATTTTATTATACCTAACTATGTATAGATATATTTTTATTGCCTTCTGTACTTAATAATATTTACATTTAACTCAAATATTATTTTTCCCGCAAATCTCAAATATGATTAAACCCATCTCTAATATATAAGATTCCGAATCAATTATGCAGATGAAAAACGATTGTCACGAGGAGACAGACTCAGGGGAAATTACTAGTGGACGTACTCAGGTCAGCGAGCTGGAAAATATTCCTAAAAATGTAGCCTGGAATCTTCAAAATTGTTGCAATTTATATTAAAATATTTTATTTGAGCCTACTGGGATTGTTATTATAATAATTTAAATGTCGTGTGGGACTTTTGAATTAGTTAAAAGTTTTGTGAAGTTATTTGTGACGCCATGACGTGACGGTATTGCCGTAACCCAACCTTAAAATTTTACTCTCAACGCGCCAAAAAAGTTTTACTTCAAAAACATTTTAATGCATATTTTATACCTTAAATTAAACGTTTATTTTCCAAGATTTGTTACTTAATTAAAAACACACAAATGCATGAATACAATTGCAGTAAAATTTAAATTCAATCAAACGAAAAAGTAATATTCTCAAAGTAATATTTAAATCAGTTCAAACTCGGAAACATCTCGAACGCTACAATATCGCACAATTCCGTTGAAATAAAAATACACGCTCACATAATATTATTAAATGAAAATCTCCAACGAATAGTAGGTAAATGCCTTACACGGCTCTTATTAGATTGCCACTGAATTTTTCTGCTATTCAAAACGGGGGAGAAATATCACGGAATTCAGAGTGGAGCTAATGGGGAGCTGTTTGGGGATTTATTATGTGTTTATACTTTTCGTATGCGATATATTGTGTAATAAACGTAAGTGGGACTTGTAAAGTTACAGTTGACAAAAGAAGATAATAACATTAAAAGGTTCTACCATGGTTCTACCACAGTCATTCCTTTTTTAAATATCACGTTATCATCAATAATAATATGAAACGAAAATTGTTGCCTTGTAAATTAAAAAAATGTCACGGTGAGAAAGAGCGGCGAATTCTTCAACGAAGTTTAGAAACGAATATTCGAATCAATGTTAAAAATAGTCAGTCTATAAAATAAAGAAATAGTTTGTTTTCAAAGCATTATTTGAACTAGTTTTTGCTATCTGAAGACAAATAAGCGTTGTCGAAGTACATAGCATATCTAATTAGCAAGTTATTTTGCGTCGTAAATGAGTGTTTAAACAGATGTGTTAAAGTTAATAAAAAAAAAAATATTCAAATTATCCAAATCCAACTAAACAACAGATAAAAATACAGAACATAATGTAAATAAAACCAAATTTCCACGTTTATACCCAAAACCGGCATTCCCAAAACAATCACTTAACATTTTCATATCCAGTTTATTCATTTGTTTATAACTTTATTCGCGTTCTCGTAAAAATTCAATCTTGCGATGGAAGATAGTAAAGCTGTGTTTGTTGTGCGCAATCAGAGAGGAACATGAAAAATTTATCAACGCGAAATGTGTAATTTCAGTTATACCACGTTACACGGCCATTACTTGAATATTACGTGTTTTATTTTTTCGCTGTGATGAATTTTTTTAGCGTTGTTTAATTGACTTTTTATGGATTTCAGTTTTTTGGGTAAATTAAATAGGTAGGTTCAGTTTTTTGGGTAAGACTTGTTGACGAACAGTTTATTGCGTATTGTTCTAAAATATAATAATTAAAAAAATAAAACGGTAAAAAGTAAATAGATCGATGCTCTCTATTGCATTTTGCGCTCTCCACGAGCTACAGTTTTCCGAATTCATTATTTCGAATTGTCCCCTAAGAATAAAATAATAGAAAACTATATCCACTGAAACACGAGATAACTTTAAATTTAGTGCACATAAAACAAAATTGCATCTACCAATTATTACATTCTAAACACAAGGGTTCAACAGGCCATAACACTACCCGTATATTTTCAATCAAACCCTTCGGTACGTATCGTATGTTCCAAACGACCGTGCCCAATAAACACCGACAAAGGGTTGGGCATTTATTTGTAGCGGGCTACAAACGGCCCAGCATCGAAGGGTTTCATGTCTCACTCGATTTCTTAAGGGTTTGTTTGAAGAGAGATAATAAAGCAGATACAACGGATGAATTTTGAAATTGACTTTTGTGAATTTTGTTTATGTTTGTACAGGAATGTTTAGATGCAATTTTACATCCTTCATAGTACATAGTTACAATAATTATGAATACTTACTTTAATGGATGGTTGACTTTTAAACAGTACCTAATATAATGAGAGCAAAGCCTTCCTAAAGATTCGAATATCAGATAACTATTAACTACATAACTATAACCGCTATTATATTTAAACTATTAAAATCATACCCTGATATCTAAAAATTAGACAATTATATTTAGTAGCAAACTATACGAATCAGAAGAATACATTCACAACTTAATAATGGTACAACCACACGTTTTCTTATAGAACTAGCTTCCGCCCACGACTTTGTACGTGCATCCCCGTTTTTCCCCGTTCCCGCAAGAATTTCGGAAAATCCTTCGTAGCGTTTCTACCTGCATGCCAAATTTCAGCCCGATACGTCCAGTGGTTTGGGCTGTGCGTTGATAGATCACTATATCAGTCACCTTTGAGTTTATTAATATATATATAGATAATTTAAATCCTATTAAAACAATACGTGCTAAATAAGGTAAGGAATAACCTCCAAACTCCTAACTGATATGTACTTTTTCTTATACGTTATTTAGTTTCAGTATCCAACACTCAAAAGTTTATTATTTATTTCCTAGGTGTAGGTATTATGTACCTACTATACTTATGTACAATATAATCTACAAAGCATATTACAATAGTTAATATTTATGACGTCTGCATTCAACAAAATGGCGATGGGTGTCGTTGAGATATGGTATATCTCAACATGTTACGATCGATTTCAACAATTTTCCTTCGACCGTAATAAAAAAGCATGTTGAGAGTTGGGTCTGATTTGTTTTTATCTTCACTTAAATGTTGTGATAATCGAAACCTAAGCTTAGCCTTTTTTTTGGTAAAAAGAATCTACAGACTAGACAGTTATCTGTTTTTCCTTGCTCACAATGTGTATCAATTTTTTAAAACAGTACCATAATATTGTTGTAACCATTATTAATCGTGGCTGGTTATTGTGTTCATAATATGAATATGCCAGTCAGTTCAAATCACGGCGTAAACTGTCTGGAAATAAGAGGTTCAAGGATCTATTTTAGGACCCTTCTTGTTCTTGGTATATATCAATGATCTACCTTATTATTTACAGGATAGGTGTGAAATAGTTCTGTTTGCAGATGATACCTCATTAATATTCAATGTGGATAGGCATGACCCAAATGTTGACGAAGTGAACAGTACTCTTTTACACATATCCGACTGGTTTACTGCTAATAATTTATTATTAAATGCCAAAAAAACAACTTGTGTTGAATTTTTACTACCTAACGTTAAAAAGTTGAGCAGAAATATTACCTTGAACGGGGAGGTATTACACCCTACAGAATCGACTGTATTTCTTGGGTTAACATTGGACGAGAAACTACAGTGGGGAGCCCATGTCAACACCGCTGCAGGTAAGCTCAGTTCAGCAGCATATGCAGTCCGAAAGGTAAGGCATCTCACCGATGAAGATACAGCTAGATTGGTTTATTTCAGCTACTTTCATAGTATTATGTCCTATGGAATTCTACTATGGGGCAGGGCAGCAGATATAGAAACTATATTTATCTTACAGAAAAGAGCCATTCGCTCTATATATAATTTACGTGCTCGGGACTCACTAAGAGATCTCTTTAAGAATACTGGTATCCTTACTGTACCATCACAGTATATATTTAATAATATTTTGCATGTACACAAAAATGCCGACGTACACACAAGAGTAGGAGATAGACACTGTTATGGCACAAGGAACAGAAATAGAATTGAAATGCCATTTTTCCGATTAACTAAAGTTAAAAATTCATTTATGGGTCAAGGTATACGCTTTTACAATAGAATTCCTCATAATATTAAAGAGTTTGGTAGTGCTAAATTTAAAACTTATGTAAAAAATATATTAGTTCAGAGAGCCTATTATAGCATTAAGGAATATATGGAAGATGAAAATCCATGGAGGGTTGTCGCGTAAGAACCACAGGACAGTTCTTTGGCATATTATGATATATTATGTAGTTAGATTTAAGTTACAGATTATGTAATATTGACAATATGATTTTAAAAGAGCAACTATGGAGTTTCTTGCCGGTTCTTCTCCATAGATACTGCTTTCCGAATCGGTGGTAAATGTTAAAAATACTTATGTAATGACGATTCGAAAGTGCTACTAAAAGTAGTCTAATTGAATAAATAAATGTTTGAGTTTGAGTTTGAGTTTGAATACAGACCCAGTTAAGCATTTTTGGATTATAAACAATATTGAATAATCTAAATTAACTCATTTTCGTTTTCTGTACCGTCAGATCCATTTGTTTGTTATTAAATTTATTCCCCGTCTCAATTTTATTTCCTATGAACAAGGGTTTAGGAAAAAATCATTTATTATCAAATTTATTGTGCCAATATCAACTCGGAGGGAATGCACGTCGATAAACTTTATTAAGCGTATGTCAAGAAACTCTTGTGCCAAGGATATGTATATAGGGTTTCTATATCGTATATTCTTTACTTTTCTATATTTTAAATTAAAATATATTTTTTGGAAAATTGGGAATGAAGTTAGTTATGGTTTAAATTTCTATATAATAGAAACATATGGATACTATACTGATAATACTTTTTGAAATTGGAAGATTTGTACAATACTTAAACAAGTATGAACTTTTATGTTCAGAGAGGCTATTAGATGTTTGTACACGCCACAGCTAATAATCAATAATCTAAACTAGCATCAAAACTGCTCATAAATAAACAAAAAGCAATACAAACAGGCTAAATAATATAATCGTAGCCGTGAGCCATCCGGCCAATCTGTGTAGTTTGCTACCGTTGTTTGCGAGTCTCGTCGTAAACAATGAACCACATTACGGGCCTTCACGTGATGTTTTTGAGTTCATAACGAGGTGTAGGGTTGCTGGTAATAAGGATACAGTCTACAGAGGTAATGGAGTTATGGAGACTGGTAAGAGTTTCAGGTATTTAACGTAAGAACACTTATGGTATTACCACAAAATAATTTAAACACAGTCTAACTTTAAACCAGGGATCTGTCACTTTAATAGTTGTCTATGTGAAATACGACAAAAACAGATTAGAGAGAACCCGCGCTTAAAGATAAAAGTTAAAAGTTTTTTGTGGTAAGACAGTTAATCTTTAATTGAATTTTGACATGTCGATTGAATTCAAAATAAACTTTATCTTTAAGGTAAGTTCTGTAAATTAAAAAACCTTTTAAAATGTATATTTAAACAAAATATATCTACTATGGCATCATTTTATCATGTTTTCAGGTTATGAAGAACCAAATTTCTCTGTAGCACCGGCTACGAGATTACAAATTGCTTGTTTCTAAATTTTGATTGAAGACTAAGTAACATGTTCAAACTCTATATACATTTAAAAATCTATACCCAAACATATACCTAAATATCTAAAGAAGGTCTATGAATTCGAACTGCCTACTTAGTAGTTAGTTTTGTTGGAAGTAACTCGATCAGAGGCATTGGACCTTTCGCACGTGATCCGATCGCTAATGTGTCAAAAAATATACTACAGAAATCCTCTAGAGATTATCTTGGTGAGTATGTTAGTGAAAAATCTATTATTTGGACTTATTTTTCGTGGGTTGTCTTTTCGTCCTTAAAGTCTACCTGTTAAGAACCTAGTGAAACTATTTTGCGTAAACATAATTATTTTGTATCTTGAAAGAGAAGTTATAAAACTTTTTGCTATCTCATCTCTATTTTTTTGGTGTAAAATGAAATAATTTATCCCGCTTATTTAGTGACACAGTAAAATTGGCACAAACTTTCCGAATAATATATAAATTGAAAAAGAGTTTATAAAAAAGTAAGACTTTGCTACGCATTTAGATTATTGGACAGTTGTATAATAGCATAAGGATTTTTATTGATTGATTTATAAGGATTTATAATAAATACAGTCCAATTGTGCTTAGTAAATAAAAGCCTAGAACTTTCCTCGAGGTAAATATTTGATAACTACCCCTGTTGACTGCGGGACTTATCCTTACATTTTATTATCTACTGTACCTATTCTTCTTATTGTCTTAGAATAAATAGAAAGTATTATTATTTATTCTGCGACAGTGATTTTTATATTTATATTCTTAAAATTAATGTTTCGGGTATTCTTTGCTTTTCAACTTTGAAACCGATAAGTTTTAATAGTTATATCTCCTTAAAACATATCCATGTTTCAGAAGCATATTTACAGGTGCTAATTTAGTTAGTTTTAGAACCTACATTCTATATAGACTACGTTCTAATGTTCAAAATTAACTCACACGAATTCCTTAAATTACCCTCCTTACTACTTATTTCCTCCAGATAAACTCATACTAAATTCCACGTCTCTGACTGCTTTAGTATTAGAAAACAGTACAAAGCCTTTGAAAACTTCATCACTCAGATAATCGCTGGAAGGTGGGGTAGAGTTAAAAAGTGCGAGACGTGGGCAGCGTGCGAAGTACAGTGGACTATATCACTTTCAGTGACTTCTCGCAAATAAAGTAGCTAACTTAAGGTGAGAACATGGAGGAGGTTGTTCTGGAGGTGGTAAGTTTGATGATGTCTTGTGTCGCAGTTGTCATACAGATGAGGGATCTATAGACACATGATAATATTAAAATAAAACGAATTAAGAAATAAAAGACAAAGAGAATGAGGGATCGTATAGACGATCTCTAGCAGGCTGCAATAAACATATGCATACGATTCTAAAAAATGACTAATGTAAAAGATCGAATGAACGTTGAAAGTGTGAATTTGTTTGACCTTATGAAATACAATATAATTGCATCGATGTGTGAAGTTGTTAATTTCTACATGATTAAAATGTTTTATATTTTTAATATAATGTTGATGTGTTCTCTTCTTGGTTGGGCTGGATAACCCATAAAACGAATGTTTTCCAGTTCAACAGACCGTCAAAATACATCCTTCATAAAGCATATCCAAAATTCACACATCCTCCACAAACATCGGTATGCGTTTCCCGACTCCCAAATGCCGAGTGACTGGCAATACTTGGACTAGTTTAGTGCTGGCTCCAGTATCGTATTACACTTGTCCACGAGTCGGGTAAGTGACAAGCCACTTTGAATACTGATATGTCATTATTTGTTTTATAGTTATTCAAGGTTTTGAGATTTGCCGGGAATTTTTTTCTTTCAGAATGAGAGAGTAAGTTTGGGATTGAAATTCTGCATAATTTTTGCTAAAGTAGAAGTCTTGGAAAGTTTTTGTAAATGTCTGAATAGGGCTTTTTTTAATAATGTCATCATGTTATCATTTATGTTGTAACTTAACAAAACTGCAATGAGTCGAAGAACGTGTTAGAAGAAATTTGTTTCATAGGCCTTGAAAAGACTTAGAAAGGGAAAGATTTAAATATTTTATACTGAAGACAAGCTGGAGACTACAGCTGGAGACTCACAAATAGTTTTATTTTTCTAGGTTAATAACCAAATGATGTTATAAGCAATTGGACACGTTATACATCTCAGAGCAAAAGTCTTTAAATAAAATGACATAGCAACATAGCATTGAATAAAATTTTCCGAAAATATAGCCCAGCATACAGATTTACAATACATGACCGCCTCCTTGGTACAGTGGTTGACGCGTGAGCGTAGCACCGAGGGGTCCTGGGTTCGATTCCCGGTGGAGACAAAGAAAAAAAAAATGTCTCGGTCTGGTAGGACACAGAAGGCTGATCACCTACTTGTCCCTAAAGAAAATCGATCAGTGAAACAGATGTATGAATAATGCATCTGCCCCTTACCCCACTTGGGGACACGGGACTTCACTTTTATACAGATTTACAAAATTTAAAAAGAAACATACCAAAATCTTCATTCCACTAGCATTTGAGCAATCTAAAATCCAATAACATGTTTGACCAATACCTAACTATATCTTATGGAACATGAGAAATATTTTATTCGAGCATCAAAAGTCAGCACGGTCGATGTAATAAAGGATAGTAGATATTAACATTCGGAGGGCAGCCTTGCCCGAAGCATGGTTCATATTGGTTCATATCATTTTATATAGATGCGGACCTTTATAGGGGAATCCGTAAAATGTTTGCAGTTAAATATCGCAACTTCTCTTGGTTATATTTTGAAGGAATGGTTGGTGAAAATGTGGGATGTGTAGATATTTGTAAAATTGCTTTAAAAGCATGTGTCGATCAATTGTGTAGAAAATTTACTAATAGGTACTAATGATGCTACTGTGTATAATTTTGGTGATGTACACCTTAAAAACCTCTAGAAAATTTGAAAACTGCATCAAAACTTTTACATGAATTCATGACATACATTTTTTAAATCCATGCCAAAGACTAAACATATGAAGAATTTAAGAACTTATTGACCGTTCATATGATTGTCCATACATTTTGTTTATTGAAATTTAAATGAAATTACGTACAATCCCGATTTACCCGGACAGCGGAGCGGGTAAGTGCTCTGTAAATACACGGACAAGCTGACGTCTGATTTAACAGTACATTATGTGTTCTTTAGAGCTGTAGCCTGTAGGTATAGGTGAATAACTGTATAGATCTTATACATGAAAAGTTAAAGTGAATTTTACATAACTTAACTAAGAAACTTTTTGTTTTTTTTTGGTAATAAAAGTAGTGGAAGTATATCAGCTAATAATTTATCCACGTATGCTTTTTAATAGAAAATATACGTACCTAATATATAATATGATATCGAGAATATTTTTCCAACATATTATTATGTTATGGATCTAATAAATATCCCGTAGCAAAAATCGGGGTACCTAACGAGTGGGTCAATCGGCTTATAATTTATTCGGAACATCGAAGGAATTAAAAAAAAATAATTGAAATATGGCCATTTGCATCATGATTTCATACCTTATTTTTCTAAATAAAGAGGAAATTAGAAGTATTTCAATTCAATAACTGTTCAACCGATTTCAAAGTTCCAAGCTTTTACACATACAAAGCTTCATCTTAATCTAGTATCATAGGCTATATTTTGTTACACATTTCTTTCTCAACTGAACGGAAAATAAGGTGCTAGTCTTATAGACTCAAACATTTTCGGTCACGCAGCATTTTTGTCAATAAAACACCAATAAAACGACGCGATATCCTAACATCGTAAAGTGGACGGACACCATACTGCTGTAATGTGTGAAATAAAACCATACCTTTATATTTTACGGGCCCTTAACTTAATATTACTTTTCACTTTCCTATATTAATGCATACATATTTAACGCAAGGTTTCGGCGTGTTACTCGTGTGTTGCTGGGATTATAAATAAATGAGTGATACAGTTGTAGTGAATATATTATATTGACTGCACAAACGAAGGTAGATGATAGTCCTAATCCTAATCCTAATACTATTATATATAAAGGCGAAAGTTTGTATGTATGGATGTTTGTTACTCTTTCACGCAAATACTACTGAACCGATTACAATGAAATTAAGCACACATATAGAGGGTAACTTGGATTAACACATAGGATAGGTTTTATCCCGGAAATCCCACGGGAACGGGTTTTTCTTTGAAAACGCGGGCGAAGCCGCGGGCGGAAAGCTAGTATAACTATATGATTATAAAATAATGTGGCATATCTTCTTATATATAAAAATGAATCGCAAAATGTGTTGGTAAGCGCATAACTCGAGAACAGCTGAACCGATTTCGATAATTCTTTTTTTATTATATTCCTTGAAGTACGAGGATGGTTTTTATGTAGAGAAAACGTAAATATGTACCACGGGCGAAGCCGGGGCGGACCGCTAGTTTTAACATAATTTAAATTTTGATTAAAAATATTGGGTGTTGGTTTATTGGTTAAAATTAACATTTATGTTCTGTTTAATTGCATAGCTGTGGCCTGTGACTGTTTTATCAAAATTGTTTTCAAACGTTTTCGTTCTACGTTCGTTAATAAACAAGTTGGTTCTATTCCTTTCACGAGATAGCAATTTCTTTAAATTCCCAGAATTGGTAAATTCTAAATATCCACACAAGTCTATGATACTTTCAAAGTCGCATGTCTCTTCATATTATAAAAATCTTACCAAAACTGGTTTCATGGTATATCCATAATTTCTATCTTTATTATAAATTCTCTTCTTTCGTAATTTTCTTTGTAATTTTTTTTAATAACCTGCTCCACCTCCATAAACAGTATGTAAATCCAAAACCTAGCACATACAGTCTCCAATAGTAGCAAGTAACTCAGGTGTCAGTTTGCAGTCTTCCCACATTCCACAATTTCCAACACTGGCCCATAAAGTGATCGGAAAACTTTATTAAGCTTGTTCGCTCAAATTGTGTGCGTCTGGAACAAGGGTATTTGTGTCACGTGTTAACTGATTGTTTGAGTTTTGTTGTAATCTTAATATATTATATAAATCTCGTGTCACAATGTTTGTCCTCAATGGACTCCTAAACCACTTAACTGATTATAATAAAATTCGCACACCATGTGCAGTTCGATCCAACTTGAGAGATAGGATAGGTTTTATCCCGGAAATCCCACGGGAAAGGGAACTATGCGGGGTTTTCTCTGAAAACGCAGGCGAAGCCGCGGGCGGAAAGCTAGTAATCTCTTATATATAAAATTCTCGTGTCACAATGTTAGTCTGCATACTCCTCCGAAACGGGTGGACCGTTTGGAATTTTCTGTGCATATCGAGTAAGTCTGAGAACCGGCCAACATCTATTTTTCATATGTACCACGGGCGAAGCCGGGGCGGGCCGCTAGTAGAAATATATTAACGTATGTTAAGGTGGGTATTTTAAAACATGTGATGAAATTTCAGAATATTAGCGTTATAATTAATTATTTTTATATTTTGTAAAGGTTCAATTAAGCTTGTAATAGGTATGTAGGAAATCATGTTAAACTTGCAAGTGGATTTCTTTAAAGTTTTAAAGGCAGTAAAAAATAAACTTATATGCTGTACTCACGTAAATTTATAATTTCAAATAAGGGATGTTTATCCCGAGAACAGACATGTCTAAAATATGTCTATATAATTTTAATTGCTAAGAAAATAACTCAAACTGAAATTTTGTTCCTAAATTATATTAATATGGTTAATGTAGTTTTTAGAAACACCTACTTACAATTCCTGTCCAATTTATATACATATGTATTTAGGCCAGTAGAAATCGACACTAAAAAACCCTAAATTCGCAAAGCACGATGTAGATTTGAATTTTTGGTATGTTGTTT
>CAJQZN010041638.1:0-10584 GCA_907164685.1 Colias eurytheme
CGTGTTATACACTCTGTAGATCGTGTAGCACGTGTTATACACTCTGTAGATCGTGTAGCTCGTGTTATACACTCTGTAGATCGTGTAGCTCGTGTTATACACTGTGTAGGGTGTGTTACAAGTGTTATACACTCCATGGGATGTTGCGCGTGTTATCCAATCTGCAGTGTATGTAATCCATTATAGTGTCTGTGTTGTGAATGTTATTCTGTTTGTATTGCATGTTATGTACTGTGTTGAGCGTGTTTCACGTGTTATCCTCCCTATCTGTACTACTTATTTAATAAATAATGAATAAATAAACAGCACACTACCATCTTCACCACCAGGAGAAGAATGGCGACTTTTGTTGGAAGCGCTGCTGGAACGAGTCGAAGAATCGCGATGACGTCGTACCGCTTTTCGACCTGAAAATTTTAGTTAAACACATTAAAGATTAAATATGTACAAAAGTTTTTCCATTTTTATTACAGAATTAAACTTTAAAAAAAAACGGCCAAGTGCGAGTCGGACTCGCGCACCGAGGGTCCGTACAAACCTGCAATTTTTTTTTCATGGGTTAAAGGCAATTAGATCTAAGTATTTGATATGAATATCAACTTGATAGCTCTACGCGTTCATGAGAAAAAAAATGAAATAAGTTTAAATTTATTAAAAAATAAATATATATTTTGTAATGTAACTAAAAATTTAAGGTTTTCGGAATTTTACCTTTATGTGTGATATAACACGTTGCTTCATGCCAAATTTCAAGATTCTAGGTCGACTGGAAGTAACCCTTTAGGTTTTGATTCCCTTGCGAGTACTTGCGAGTTTCAAAATATGCAGCTTAAATTGCTGTTCCTTTGATTGCGTTGACATAGAAGTTTGATTTTGTTACAGCTTAAAGGTATTATAGACCTGAGTATTTGGTATGGATTTCAATTTAATACCTCTACGCGTTTATGAGGAAATGGGTAGTAAGTTTAAAATTATTAAAAAAAATATATTATGTGATGTAACTAAAAATTTATGGTTTTCGTAATTTTTCCTTTATCTATGCTATATATATAAGACGTTGCTTCGCACCAAATTTCAAGATTCTGAGTTCACGGGAAGCACCCTGTAGGTTTTGATTCCCTTGCAAGTGTCGAAAATTTGCGGCATAAACGGCTGTATCTTTTGATTGCGTTGGTTTAGAAGTTTGATTTTTTCACAGCTTCAAGGACAGTAGACCTGAGTAATTGATATAAATTTCAGCTTCATACCTCCAAGCGTTCCTGAGAAAAAGGATCTTGACAGACGGACGGACGGACGGACGGACGGACAGACGGACAACAAAGTGATCCTATAAGGGTTCCGTTTTTTCCTTTTGAGGTACGGAACCCTAAAAAACTTAGCGACTAGAAGCTCTCGAAGTCCATTGAATGAGTCCCTCCAAGGGGGGTCTAGAGTGCGTGAGTTAGTAACGTAAGATGTTTCTTCGGAAACATGTCAAGAGTCCCTAGGTAATAAACATACTAAAACCCTGGGACACTAGGAGGAGCCCCGGAGTGGGGGAAGGGGGGGAATGGGTCCATTTTTTCATTTTTCGCTTAAATCTCAAAAACGGTACATGTTAGAGAAAAACTGTCAAGGAAAAGTTGAATGAAACATGGAACGTCTCAGAGCGAGGTAACGCCGCATGAGTCATGTTTTTTCGTGCATGCAGCCGGCTCTACCGAATTATAAGACATTGTCACATCAAAAAAATAAAATAAACCAATTTGTTTTTTCTCTATTTACTCACCGCTCCACAATAACGGCGGGCATTTGCACCAACTGCACGGGACTCTTGCCATCTTTTAGCGCCTGTGTGAGGTTCAGAACTTGTCCCCGCATTACCGACATTTGCCGCTCGAACAAGCCTTTGTCGAAGCCTTTGTCTTGCTGTATAGTCATAGTTTTATGTGTTTTATTCATCGGTTATTTATATTATTTTCATTTAATTTGGGTCAAGTTGTTTTATAGAATACTAGGTTTCCGCCCGCGGCTTCGCCCGCGCAGTCAAAGAAAAACCCGCATAGTTCCCGTTCCCGTGGGATTTCCGGGATTGCGTCATTTTCCCGGGTTAAAAAGTAGCCTTTGTCCTTTCTCGGGTATCAAAATATCTCCATGCCAAATTTCATGAAAATTGGTTCAGAAGTTTAGGCGTGATTGAGTAGCAGACAGACAGACAGAGTTACTTTCGCATTTATAATATTAAGTATGGATTTACATAAGACTTAACAAGTGATTTCGTAATGGAGATAATATGTTACCTATCAAAACACGCGGGTACGATTCCCTAACACAGTTTTTCTGGATATGGTTTCTTGGAATCGAGAAATAACTTTTCTACTTTTAAAGTTTTACTTTTTAGTTACTTTTTAGATACATACCTTGTTTTAAATTACGACAAGTAAATAATTTCGTAATATCTCAATATGTAGAAAAAATAAGTAGAAAATAAAATACCTCACCTTAAACAATATATGTAGTTCATCGCATAGTTCCTGAACGAAATTCATATCTGACAGCAATGGCAGAACCAACTCCCTGAAATTTGAGAATATATTGAAAATATATAATCATATATATAAAAATGAATCGCAAAATGTGTTGGTAAGCGCATAACTCGAGAACGGCTGAACCGATTTCGATAATTCTTTTTTTATTATATTCCTTGAAGTACGAGGATGGTTCTTATGTAGAGAAAACGTAAACATGTACCACGGGCGAAGCCGGGGCGGACCGCTAGTATAATCATATATATATAATTTGGAATAATTTGCCATCAACTGTGTTTCCGAGGAACTACGACTTGAGTTATTTTAAGAAAAAAGCATATGTTTTTCTTAAAGGCCAAAAGCACACCGCTTCCTAATTCACGGTTAGCTCCACCTTTCTCCATAAGACCGCTTTTATTCCATTCCCCTCTATGGTAGGCAACACCCATAACGTATTTTATGGATGTCTATGGGCGATGTACTTTGCCATCAACATCGGTTATTGCGTCTGCTCGTTTGCCTTCCAATGCTATAAAAAAAAGCCGGGTTGCACTGGGGGAGTGCCGGCAGAAGTGAAAATTTGATTATTAACGTTGAGCATGTTTGATATTTTGGAATGGTATCCGTCTTACGCTTTTTCGATCAGGTCACGTGTCCCGACGCGAGTTTAAGATTTTATACCCATTACAGAAAAAGTGCTCAACGCCGCTAAAGAAGTTTTCACTTCAAAAAATCATAGCCCATTTATCGAGGAAGGCTATATATCACGCTAAGACCAACATGAGCGGAGCAATGCGGGTAAAACCGCGGAGCACAGCTAGTTAGCTATGTACTGACTTGGTCTCCTGGCTGAAGGGCCGCTTGGCCTGCGGCAGCCAGGCCCAGTGGTAGGGGTAGGCGCGCCACGAGTCCGGGTGCTTGAACGGGAACGCCAGCCCGTTGTCGATCGCCGCTATGCGCACCTCTATACCGCCGTTCCACTCCTATAATGTGACATTTGGGTGTTTATCGCTTGGAATTTGATAATTGACAAGATTTGGAATAATTTTAGAATTGGGAATACAGAAATTGGCCGTTATTAAGCTATTGCATAGCTTCTATCGCGGGCCTTGAGCGCGGGGACCGAATCCAGAAATTCCGTAACGAAAAACCTCACGCTCCCCACGGGGACGGGCGCGGAGGTGTGGCTTGAAGGCATAGCATGCAATAGCTTTACCGCGGCAGTCCCCGAGTGACACACGTCTTTTTTTTGGTATTTAGAATCGAAACAATGTAATAGGCTAATCAGACTTTTGGAATATCATCGAATAGGCTTATTATACTTTTGGTTTAATAACAGAATAAACTATTCCAAATTTTTGACGATATACTAAATTACTTATCCATATTCTTTATCGAAAACACTTATTAAACTCCAAAATTGCAGAATACAAACATTTTAATTCAATTCATGGTCTAGAGCAGAATCATACACAAAATGTATTTAACATATTTCAGGACAATTTTTCACACACGGCACGATCTGATCCCATACTAAGCTTTCGTTTGTGTTATGGAATCCAGATGGCTGATAAACGTGCATATTATATAATTTTATATAAATACTTATAATAGATATTCAACACCCAGACACAGAGCAAACATCTATGTTCATCACACAAATATTTGCCCCGGGTGGGAATCGAACCCACGACCTCTGGCTTGGAAGGCAGGGCCACTACCAACCAAGCCAATCGGTAAGTCAATGAAATCTTTCTCACACAAAAAAAATTGGTTGTTTGTAAAGTAGGTTTACGATCGAGATGTTTACGTGATAACGTCTTATTGGTGGCAGCGCTCGAGATGAGACGGGAGATCGGTCCGTCTCTCTCTCGTTATACCTGCGATCGCACTCGTGAGGTTTTGGTGGGACACAAGTTTCTGAACATGTCACCCGACTAAAACGATTTTAAAAACGTTATCACTTTAAAAAAATGTACAAAACTCAACTCACCGAAGGCTCAGTCATATCGTGGTCCGTTCTATTACTCGGCGCGTCGTACTTGATCAGCCAGTTGTCGTTGCCGCGGTCCGTGTTCCGAATAATGTAGTCTAACACCACGAGACGCTCGAATTGTAGCTGAAATCTTATATAGTCGGATATGATTAAAAAATTGTCAAAAATATAGTTCAAAAATACCAAATTATATACACAAAGTTCCCAAAAACCGGCCAAATGCGAATCGGACTCGCGCACGAAGGGTTCCGTACTATGGGGACCCCCTTAATATTTTATTTTTATTATTTTTTAGTATTTGTTGTTATAGTGGCAACGGAAATACACCATTTGTGGAAATTTCAGCTTTCTAGCTATCACGGTTTATGAGAGACAGATAGACAATGAAGTCTCAGTAATAGGGTCCCGTTTTACCCTTCGGTACGGAACCCTAAAAACGATGGTTTTCTAATGAAGGTTGGAATTCGTAGTGTTTTTTTATATACTGCTTTTTATTGTTCTATGTCCATTTTATTAAACAGTTTAAATAATATTTAGATACTTACACACATAGTATAAGAGTCTACGACTTCACAAATTACTTAAATTAATGTTATATTAAGTAAAGGTTAGCTTTTATTCCAGTTTATGTTTGTAGCCACAAACTTAAACTAGATTAAATAATAACAATGAACAAATTGCTATACTATTACTTCTAAAACTTTTATATAAATCTCCTTGAAACTTTAGTTTATAGTTGCACAGCATAGTTCCCGTTCCCGTGGGATTTCCGGGATAAAACCTATCCTATGTGTTAATCCAAATTACCCTCGATATGTGTGCTAAATTTCATTGTAATCGGTCCAGTAGTATTTGCGTGAGAGTAACAAACATACACACCTACACATAGACATACATCCATCCTCACAAACTTTTTTATTTATAACTAGCTGCTCCGCGCGGTTTCACCCCCGTGGCTCCACTCCTGTAGGTCGTAGCGTGATGATATATAGCCTATAACCTTCCTCGATAAATGGGCTATCTAACACCGAAAGAATTTTTCAAATCGGACCAGTAGTTGTCGAGATTAGCGCGTTCAAACAAACAAACTCTTCAACTTTATAATATTAGTAGGATATTCCTTTCTTTCTTTCTAATACAATATGTTGGCAAAAATACTCACTTTTTCATAACATGTTCGGGCGGTGGATCCTGTTCGAATCGTCGCAGCCAATAATCTGCATCCTTGTAACCTTCTACGAATAATTGGAATGATCCCATCTGCAATTTTAAAAATAAATTAATATTAGGCAATGTTATAATGTCTTATAATTCGATAGCGCCGGCTGCACGCACGAAAAAACATGACTCATGCGGCGTTACCTCGCTCTGAGGCGTTCTATGGCTTGAAGTGCAAGCGAGAGCGCGGAACGAGCAACAAAGAAGCACAATCGGACGTTGTCACGTTCAACTATCGTCAGTAAACCGACTTTACAGACAACCAATTTTATTTTTAAATGTGTCAAGTGCGATTCAGATTTATGAAACTAAGGATTCCGTACAAATCAGCTAAAGAGCAACTCAAAAAATTGGTCACCCATCCGATGTATGACTTCGCCAACCGTTGCTGAACCTCGAATTTTATTATTTGTTCTTATAGCGGCAATAGAAATACATCATCTCTGAAAATTTGAACGGTATATCAATAACGGTTCAATAAGAGGAGCCTGTTTTTATCCTTTGTGTACGGAATCTTAAAAAGAAGCTTGGCTATTTCACAAATAAATAATATTTGAGGAACATAACCTGACATCATATTTTATCTAACATTTTTTTCGAATCACATAGAGTGGGGTGTCAAAATGCCTGATTTAAAAATCACTTAGTAATCTTGCCATATTTTAATATTTATACTTATGGACACAAAATTAAGTAAATAAAACAAACCTTAGGCGGCAATCCCATCCTGTTGAACCTCAAGTTAGGAAACTGTTCTGTGATGGCCCGCTTAAGTCGCGACCTTTCGCGATCTATCCGCAGATAGTTGAACGTCTCTGACACTAGTTTCACCACCTGGAATTGTTAATAAAAAAAATTGTAAAAAATGAATATAGTGTGTGATTTAGTTCGAGTATTAATGTACATAATTGTGTGTTTCTAGATTATTTTTTCTTTTGCAAGTGTTTTTCTCGTGTTTTCGTCTCGTCGTTTTTATTGGATTACACATTGTTATTTGTTTTGGTATAATTCTTATGATAAACATAAATCCAAGATTTTCTACCATTAATACTGTTTGGCATGTTGGCTTCTGAATTTTTTTTTTGTTAACTTTAAAAAAAACTGGATGTAGTGTAATATTATGTACTCAAATATCAGAGAAGATAAGATGCTTTTTTACAGAAAACTTTACTGTTACAAGTTTTTTTTTCATGCATACCAAGTCAGGCATCACCTCTATTCAATAAAGTCTCGATAAACTAACAATAACAACAAACATTGTTATTCATATTACATTTTTAAGATAAGAACATTCAATGACCTATTATTATTTGTGTTCAAGACTGCCCATCGCGTGTGATATTGGTTAAAACATTAATATAAATAATTCTAGAGTATTTAGAGTGACATAACTGGGTCTCTATAATTAATCTTTGAACGAAGCAATGCCTGTTTTTACTGGTTAGGATAATTTTAAATGAGTGTTTCCAACCAGTAAACATTAAGATTACTATTAAGCTGAAAATGCATAAAATTATTGACGAGTTGAATAACGCCATATTAGAAATAAGGGCACCTTTTCATATAATTGACCAGAATGCTGGTCTACGCAAGAATTATTATGTAGGTATATAAAATATAGTATGATATCACTATGACAGGACCAAACCAGGTATTCGTTTCTAATAATGCACTACTACATCATTAAACCTTCGGTCATTCGATAATAATCATCGCAATATTCTTACCCTTGTCTTCAGATCAATCTTTGAATATACCACACACTCTAAAAGGTACCCCCGGTTTCAGAACGATATCCTACTACAATAATAATGCTTTGGCCCTTAAATCCTTACCCTAGTCTTAGGAACGATCCTCAGCCCGATCTTCGAGTCCACCAGACTGGCTCCCGCCTCTGACAGATAACCCTGGTTGGGAATTAAGCAGGATCGCCCGAAACAGCACGGGCAGCACAGCTTGTGCATCCACTTCGTCCATTTTGGGTTGAGACGGCCGTAAGGCTCCTCGTCTTTTGGTTTGAACACGCCCACTATTTTCTGTAATATATATTTTTATTAGATTAAAAAATGTTCTAAATTCATGCTGAAGGTAACTTGTAAGATTATTTAAAGGCCGCTGCATACGTGACGGGATTTTACCCGGACGGGACGTGACGGGAAGTTTTGGAAACATCGTTGCATACAAAATGTATCCAAATACGCATATGTCACGGGAACATCGACGGGACGGGAACGTGGACGGGAAAAATATCGTCGCCGACGATGTTTAGCACGTCCCGTCCCGCACGTGCCCCGTCCCGTCCGTGATTTCGCTACGTATGCACAGTCGCTCCGTTCGTGCCGGAGAGATTAGTAGTGACGCCTTCCAAGTATCGAAAATGGACGACGAAAAACTAATCGAATGTGTTCGCTCATATCCAGCGTTGTATAGTATAGCGAACCCACAATATTTAGATATTTAGATATTGTGGTATTCCTAACTATACTTAGTCCTTTTCACCTATGATGATTCCTGTGACACTTCATCGTGTTCTGAATTACGTAGGTATTTTATGTTTAAAATGCCAAAATAATTTTAGTGCATAATATTTTTGTTTTATGGCGGCATTATTACCAAAAATATAAAAATGAAACATCTTAAGCTTATAAATCAAATTCAAATTTCTTTATTTGCAGAATGTAGATTACAAAGATGTTAATGTTTTCTTGACGGTCGTAGCTTCTTCGTCATCTAGAGCAATAGCAATTAAAGCCAATTCTTGAATTGAAAAATCCATCTTTCGTTGTTCACAACACTAGCACGTTAGATCAGAATCACGTCACGGTGCGTATGCGTTTGCTCCACGTTCCCGTTGTGAACGAGGCAATCACGTGCCCGTCCCGCTCACGTCCCGTCCGAGGTATTTTCCCGTCACGTATGCAGCGGCCTTAAGTCAATATTAAGTGGTAAGGTTAATTTTATTATTAAAATTTAAAACGCAGCATAAAATAATACGATAATAATTTAAAACTAGTGCATTCTTACCTAAATTTAACAAAAATATGTATGTATTTAAAACGCAATTCAAAATGAACTCGAACTCAATAAATAACATTATCAACTGATATCAACATTTAAATAAACTGATTAAACATTACGATTTCGTATAAAATAGCCCAGCCCTGTAGTCAAGACATCGATTTTAAAACACTGTTTAGACTTATTGTTTAAATAATAAGATTGAAGATTTCTATAAATGTTTAGTTAATTAGAGATACTTTAAGCAGTTATTTTACAGGCCTACCAATTTTACAATCTATCGCTTATACATTGCATACTCCCTCAACATTAATTTCAAATTAAATTCATTAAAAAAATGTGTAAAATCAAGCAGTGGAGTATCTTGGGCTATAATCAGTTGATAACTGTCAACTAACAGATACTTAATTTCACAAGCATATCCATTGGTTTCCGTAGTGTAGCGGTTATCACGTGTGCTTCACACGCACAAGGTCCCCGGTTCGATCCCGGGCGGAAACAATTTTTTATTTTAACTTTTATTTTTATTTTTTCTTGTACCCTTCACACCAAATAAGGAATTGTGTCTTAAAATTTCCCTAACCCCGCGAAGGTTTCAATGTTCGCTTCAGTTTATTTTTACTATAATATTATAAAAATAATTATAGTAAGTAGTTAAGATAGAAGCGTGCAAATATTATTATTAAACTTGCTGTAAGATATATAGGTCAATAACCTGTACAATTTCAATATAATTTTATAACGGGCAGAGCAGTACAAATTTTAGCTTAATTGTGTTAAATAAATTAAAAATAAACAAGTATTTCTTACCCTAAATACAATTATTGATTCAGACATTCAAAGTAATTTCATCTTATTTGTAGAAATGAAAATTGTTGTAAAAAAACTCACCCCTCCCGGGTTCTTGACAAAGTACGAGCCGCTCGAGCCCTGGTATATCCTCTCCGGGAATATACCATTGTCTATGGCTACCTCCGCCTGCCACACCAGTTCGCTGAACTGCGGGTCATCTGGGGACAAAAGAGAATTGTATAATATAAGTAACTATCTAGATTCTAGATACATTATCCTTAGGGTCGGCGCAAAAGGACCACCGAATACAGCCACATCATATAATGAAAAAATGTTTCAAGTCAAGTGGCTGTCGCTGGCCACCAGTGGCTGTGATCGGTGGCCTGTTCGCGCCGACCGACCCTTACTTATACATAAATGCGAAAGTTTGTTTGTTCGTCTCACACAAATACACAAAATTTGTTACGTATCAAACGCATATAAATTTCCAAACAGATTGTGTTTACGTTCCTGAAATATTATGTGTCTTTGGTAGAATATGATAAAACAGAGCGTTTTACGGGTCAACTAATACACTTAATAATGTTAAAAAGATTTGAGTATAATCACCGGATTAGATACATTAAATCCTGAATATCATAACCGTACTAATAATTTTATTACAGGTACGGCATTTGGTCATTGAACGCGAAATGAAGGTACAATAATTTTAATAATTGAAGTGTTTTGATACATAGCCATACATGAAATATAAAAAGCCCAACAAAATATTAAAATATTTCGTACTACGCATGAAAAAGTAAAAGCAGAAATCATAAACAACGATTGCTATGTCTAAAAATAAATTAATACGTAAGCAGGTACGTTACAATGTAAAAAGAAATTGTTTACCACAAACTTATATTCCCAGACTTGATATTAGTTCCAAAAACAATTATCTATAGCATATATTATGATAAGACAATTAGTCCATTGAATGAGTCCCTCCAAGGGGGGTCTAGAGTGCGTGAGTTAGTAACGTAAGATGTTTCTTCGGAAACATGTCAAGAGTCC
>CAJQZN010041639.1:0-10529 GCA_907164685.1 Colias eurytheme
TGTGGCTGGCAACTCGCGCGGACACGACCGCTGCCGAACGCGTAGGCGGTCGTCTGAGGCCGCGCCCCGCCGCGCGCCCCGCCGTACACAGATGTGCTACGATGTGCTACGACGTGCTACGACTCGCGGCTGTGCGTAGACAGCATCGCTTAATTAATTGTGAGACTTCTTGCGAATGCACGCTCTTTGCTAAGTCAAAGGGTTCGTACTCGACTGATCGGTTTTAGTACGTTCATATCAAGTAATAGACATATTTTAATACTTTAATATTTTGATTTTAATTATGTAACACTCACGTACAAAAACACAGAAAATACTTTTCTTTAGAACATCTTTGATATATTCATAAGTCTAAGGCGGAAGTTACGATATTATTATAAGCATTCCACAGTTACAAAGCTATCTGCTGGAGTGGCTACGGCACTCAAGACGCGTAGCGAAAGGATATGAGCCATATAAATCTACGTAAACATACAATATTGGCATGTTTCTAACTCTATCGTTTGTTTTTCCTTGAAACATATCTTGCTTTTGAAACATAATCGAATGATAGAAACTACTAGAAACACAGCTCTATTTAATTTTTACTCTACAAGTCTTTGCCAATAAATTGAACTGGGAAAATGACTCTTAATGTAAATTTAATGTAACACAGTCTCCTTAGTTCAATTATAAATACTGTATTTTATACCATTCTTAGCCTCGTGAATTAAAGGAGAACAGTTATTAATAAAGTGTGTTTTTGTTTCAAGCACTTTGAAGTAGATCTGTATTAAAACATCAAATTTCATTTCTAGTAAAAACCCCGTCATTAGTATCTATGTCAAAATAAAGATCTTCCTACACATAATCCACCTAGTAACAATCATAATACACAAGAAAAAATGTTTACGCTTACAAAGAATCACTAATAACGTTTCAATGAAAAATAACTATTAATGTTATACTTTAACATTGAAAGAAACTTAACCCTGAGTTAAGGGCATTATTTCCAAGCTCCGTAGAGAAATAAACGTATGTTTTATAAGCTTCTTACAAGGCTTTACCGTAGAACGTCTTGACTTTCTTTGCATTGAGACCTTGAAATATATGAATTTAATAAAATTTATTAGAATTAATTGTGTTATAACCTACTTTTCTTTGTGAAGCAAAGGAATATAAGCTCTTTTAAACAATGTCTATTACGCTCAAATTTTATAAATTCTATTCTCCGCCGCACTGAAATTGTACGGACTCTTTTGATTGTTTTACTAATTTCAAGTCTAGGTTAGAAGTAAAGCCTCAAAATGTAGAAAATATTAATGAATAGCGTTCGATATTTTGAAAGACCTTGAATATTTCAAACACAAAAGAAATATTATGTTCATTATTTACTAAATAAATTAAAACCTTTATAATTATATTTAATTAATATTTTTATATATATTTTCCCTACAAACAATAATGTTTTCGTTATTGTTGATAATGCGATAGCGTCAAAACATTCACTACTACGGTCGTAGCGCGTAGCTCGTAGCGTGTCTACGCCGCCCACGCGATGTGGCCTCGTAGCACAGCTGTTCGTAAACTGGCTTTATTTTTACCGGCGCATCTATCAATGTTTTAATGAAATCATACTTTCGCTTTTAAATGAATGTAGTTTATTGATTTTTGTAACTTACTTTACGGTCATTGTACGTTACACGTAGTAATTTAATTTTATATCTAGCTACACAGAATAAATGCGCCATAGCTTTATTAATGACGTATGATTAAATTAAAATAATTCACTATACTACAAAATGTTCTAAGCATACAGACATTTTCTTAACAAAATAATGTAACAGATAAGTAGAATAAGTAAAACATAAAATTATTTTTTAATAATTAAATGAGCTTTGTAATGTTCGCATAATTTTAAGCTCAATGCTCTAAGCTTTTAAGATGATTAAACTAAGGAATACAATAGCATTTACCAAAGCTCCTCACAACCATTTACGTACATAGTAACAATTTACAAAGAAACCTTAAATGATTTGTAAAATAAAACGCTGAGAAAACAGTATTTCGAAGTAGTTCGATATTTTCGCTTGGTAAGCATTAAAAATGTGAAGAGCACCTCAACGGGGCGTAATATATCGATCTGACAAAACGGACTCCATCCCGAAGGTTGTGACGTCATACACGAGTGGAGCGGAAGTGTGTAAATATGTTAAACCCGATTTTTTTACATGCTAATGCGCAACCGTATCTTTACATTCATGTATCTCTGATAAGGGAGAACTGATTTGTTATTTCCCAAAAAAACTTGTCTGGTATTCAGTTTTTTGATACGATAAATTAAAACAATGCTTCGTTTGGTGATTATCTCATTGCACATTGCATTTCGTAGTTATGCGTAATGAGATATTATTATATATTGCAATCTAATCCTCACGCTAAGATTTTTGCTATGCAGCACCCTTTAATCTGACAAATTCGATACTCCGACGCTGCCCAGCAAAAATTTTCTGGTTTAAGTTTAAATTCAAATAAAGCAAGCACCTGTTTGGCTATTTGTTTTGATGAATGTTACTTTGTGCTACTCAACGAATTTCCAGCATCAGTAATTTAGTTTTAAAATGTGACCACCACAAACTATATCTCTTTTCTATATCAATATGAGTGTAGACAACGTTCAAGCGTTTTCCGCTATCCGCTACGTTCATGTCCTCACTCCTCACCCTTAGATGACAGTCAAGGCCTTACTTCAGTAACATTAACACTTAAAGCTGACGGCGGGTTGAGTGTTACGTGTTTTGTATTGTTTTCTGAGTAACTCCGATATTTATAATGTCAATTTTACGCTTCCCTTAGCCCACTTGAGAAGGTACAAAATTACATTGAATTGTATGTATTTTTCGGAAAGAATGATATTTCCAAATCAATCACTTTGTTTTAAGTATGGATTGACATAAAAATATGTAAATAAAAACTTAATAACAGAATGTATTTAAGTCGCATTTTCAGCTGTCTTAGTTAAAAAAAAGATTTATAATTCAATATTTTACTACGCACACGTCCATGAAACATGTTATGAATTTTTAAAATATAACTTTTATTTATATTGGAAGTTTGTACACAATGTTTTTATATCGTTATGATTATTAAGTTTATGCGTTTTTTTACATTTAACATGATTCCATCTATAAATAAAAGTCTTTGAAATAATTTTTACACAAAACATGAAATGAAATGGAAATTGCAGTAAAAGTTTCGCTGCAGTCCTTAATTACGTTCAAACTAACTCCAAATAAACACTTTGTTACAGTTTTTACTTGTTACGTCTTCATTTTTAAGCTTCTAGAAACCAACTCCAGTAATTTACTTTGTATTGTTATTTCTTGATGAAACTGTTTTTTCATATAAAGGAATTCTTTTACATAAGTGTGCATTATTTAAATTATAAGGAGGGTACATATTAAATGCAGAATTAACTGCGTTCGGTTCTTATAAATAATGGATGTAGATGACTTAATAGATTCTATTCATATTAATAGTAAAGGCTGATCATCAACTAGCCCCGTAATAAATCATGAGTTTTTTCCTGTCTTGAACTTTCAGATTCCGCTTTCTTTACATAAATATGTTTATTTTGTTTTGAACATTCTACTTATACCAATAACGCTTGGAATAATAACTATTTTAGTCCATTATCATTTTACAATAGCATCAAAAATCACTTAGATCATTAGTAATGTATTGAACATGGATGACTTTACGTTTTTCTCCTAATTAGTATACACGGCGTGTAGAATACACCTACATTCCAATTACCATAAATACTTTCTCAATTGTACCATTTTCACCATTAGCCCACACACAAATCAATAACTGTTGAGCAAAACAAATTTTATCAAATATTTTTAATGCTCTATATTCATTCGGGAAATTTATTACATAATTTATCTCGCTGTCCAGACAAACGATGTTTTGCCTTACTCTTAAAAATAGATGTTGGCCAATTCTCAGATCTACCCAATAGGCACACAAAATTTCATGAGAATCGGTCTATCCGTTTCAGACGAGCATGGTAATTAACATTCTGCCAAGAAAATTTTACGTAAAAAGAGTTTTATACTTTGTATTGTTACCTCCTTATTGAATTGCATTTTATAGGTAGATTTTGAAATAATGCAAGTGCATTCGAGTGATTCACTAGTTCCTTTTTTAAACCACACTTACCTTACCAGACGATGATGTTACGAAGCACGTAGTTTTTAGTGAATTGAAATTAAAAGTGAATCGTTTGCTTTATTTTAAAATCTAAACTATTGAATTTATAAGTTAGAATGAACATAAATTAATAAATATAGAATGGAATTCCGGCTGGCGTTGCAACGGCGAGGCGATTAAAACTTAATCCGCAGACACGGCCATTTAGCTCTCACGACGCTTTTGGAAAATACCATTTGTTGGTTTATCGTAGTGCTTGAATAGGCTGCGACCAAATTCATTTGGAGTGATATTTTTGATGGATTTCTTTTGAGATTGGAAATCTATACTGTGCAATTAATTGCTATACATATAGCCTAATAAATTTTATACAATAATTACGATCTATACATATAGAGTGTTGAAGAACTTTGAAATAAAATCAATAAATTTAAAGTAAAATAAATCACAGATGAGTTTGATTTTTTGAATACCTAGTAGGTATATTCAGTAATTTCATTGTCGGGCTTAATACAAATTGTGCAAAAATATACATAACACAATGAAGCAATCTGATACTAAGAATCTTAAATCGATGATACTCATTAAGAACAATCCAAATTGTGTTAACGTCTCCACGTTTAATTAATACATTGTGTAGTTAACAAGCCGTCACTAATCATCCAAATTATATAATTAAAATATAATATTAGAGCGAAGTAAAAGCAAGTAACTAGTAGTGAATGCAGCTAACAAACTTGGGAACTTTGCATAATTACCGAAGTTCCATGCGCGGTGCAACATGTATCGTACGTGTGTATGTCTCATCGCTATTCCCCTTGTGTACATACATGTTTGTGTACGTGGTATTAGGTACTCCTTTATGTTCATCTTATGATTCGCTTTAGTTCAGTATTAATTACGCGCTAGATAATATCTTTTGTCTGGAGTGTATGTGTTATTTCTCCGGTGGGCTGTGGTTATCTTGTGAAACCTTTTTCACGTCAAAAAGCCGTGCATTATTCTTTTATTAAAAAGATACATAGTTATTTCACCAGTCTACATGGAATGTACATTTATCTTACTCCTATTATTACTCAATCTTACTACTAGTAAATTCTTACATTCCATATTTTTTATTATTTTAATAATATAAAAAAAGTTCTTTTAAAGCCTTGGATTTTGTTTTAATCAAAAAATATGAATTAACATAGAGACTTCACTACCAAAATTATGTCTCAATAATTAACATATCGAATCGTTAACAAAAAATTAAATAAAAAAATATCGTGCGTATAAAAAAGCTCGTATAACAGAATTAAAGGCGCGATGCAGTTCTGTGAATTGTTCGATTGTTATCCGATATCGAACCCGCTTCCCGCACCGAACTTTGCTGCAAGTTGACTTCCGAAAATCCTATTGTATTTAATAATTATAATATTTCAAACATTTATTCTTTATAATAATATATCGTTTATTTAATTTTTCAAACTTTTCAGAAAATTGATATTATTTATTAGTTGTTTCTAAACAAGTTTTAACCTTCAATTCGTATAATCAGTTCTTTTTTTTCACTCGTGAATAAAAAGAACTGATTATACAATGAAAATTTATACGTATACTTTTCAGTACAATATTCGTTTTATAGTTTTATTATTATAGTTGTTTAAGGGCTGATGCTTCAATCCTTGGTTAAAACTTATTCGTCGAATAATGTATTAAACTGTGGTATAAAACTATCATTTTAAAAATGTATTCTAATTGCCCGTATTTGACAGTTTACGTGACATTCTAATATTATCGTGTAATACTTTATTGGACGGATAAGTTTTATCCAAGCATTGAAAAATCGGCCCTATGTCAAAAAGGTTTTATCGAAGAATAAGTACCTATACCTACCTAGTGTCGTGTAAACTTTTATTTTAGCAAAAGTAGTTTTCTCAAGGAATCTAGGATCTGCCTCTTAAGACCGGGAAGGGTCAAAAGTCAAAGGTCCCAGAAAATGTTTTAGAAAAAAACTTTTTAAACAGATACCTAGATGTTTGACCCATAATAAATAATAGAAATACATTATTTAGCAGTAAGAAATATTATATTTTTTTATTTTTAGGGTTCCGTACCTCAAAAGGAAAAAACGGAACCCTTATATAGGATCACTTTGTTGTCCGTCTGTCCGTCCGTCCGTCCGTCCGTCCGTCCGTCTGTCAAGACCCTTTTTCTCAGGAACGCGTGGAGGTATGAAGCTAAAATTTATATCAATTACTCAGGTCTACTGTCCCTTGAAGCTGTGAAAAAATCAAACTTCTAAGCCAACGTAATCAAAAGATACAGCCGTTTATGCCGCAAATTTTCGACACTTGCAAGGGAATCAAAACCTACAGGGTGCTTCCCGTGAACTCAGAATCTTGAAATTTGGTACGAAGCAACGTATTATAGCATAGATAAAGGAAAAATTACGAAAACCATAAATTGTACTTTGTAAACCTTGCAGGTTTGTACGGAACCCTCGGTGCGCGAGTCCGACTCGCACTTGGCCGGTTTTTATAAATTCATAACTATAAAAACATACCATGTTAGTCTAATCCTTAAATGAGCTCTATTTTCTGTTTAAAGCAATCGCTTCGAAAGCGCTATACTTCTAAAGACGGACAAACCATTATCCAAATACAAATAACAACCCTTACTATCACTAAGAATACCTAGATTTATCGTCAAAAACTAAATCTAGCAAAACATTCAGAGCATTCACATCTTAATAGCCTTCGAAAGCACTAAGTATTCCATCTTAAGATAAAAGCGAAAATCCAAGATTTAAGATCGCTTCCACTCGACAAAGAATAATCATCACCTACTTAACCCGCCTTTCATGCAAACCTGAACACTTGTATAGCGTACAAGTATTGTGTACATTACACACTGTGCTCTAATGATGCTGTTCAAACTTTTTATTACGTTTTTGCTTCAATTTACCATTTAAATTTAATTGTATACACCGCATATTAACTAGCAACAAGTACCATATGATTCGTGCATTATTTAGGTAGGTACTCTATAATAGAGAAATTTTAAATTTATCTAATTTACTGATTAACACACAAATATTTATAACAAATAATACACATTATTTTGGAGCGAACATTTAGAACATAATATACAATGTTACGTTCTTCTAGTCTATAAGAGCTCTCAAGAAGCAATAGTTTAATCGAGTTCAAACACAGTGGGTAAGCAAGGTTACGAGGCATGTAGGTATATCTGTAAGGAGCGGATTCGAATCCATTAGAGGGGATTAGATAGAGCCCAACTAGACCGTGTGTTTGTGGAGACATCGACCTTTCTACAATACCGTCGATAAACATTCCTGCATTGTAAGCGCTAAGGATGAAGACGTTTTGTCAAATCATATTATCATTTGGATGTTTTGGGGGTTAAACAAGGTAGTAAAGGTGAGTACCTAGAGACTCTGCATAGTATGAACACATACGTTTAAATAGTGAGAGTATAATATAGTTTGTTTTGTAAGTTAAAGAATGAAATTTTAATGAAAATGTAAAGTGAAAACTCTACATAGAGTGATACTTAATAATAATAAATGAAGATGCTAAATAGTCAGGAATTGTTCCTAGCGCTTCCTTTCAATAAATCATCCTTTTTATACTCATGTCTTTCTATAATCACGAAGCTATTGTACTAAATGATTATTTTAGAGAGATTCTTAAAAGAAATCAACCATTACTATTATTCTTTATCTCATAATTGGTCACCAGCCTATGAAATATCATCATTCATACCTGTACCATAAGATATTGGCATTTTGCAAAGTCGGTTAAAAATACAAACCATTTGTTGAATAGTATTCTAAGCGGCTTATTCCAATTACGTCGTACCTTGTTATTACCACTTGGAAAGAATCCCGTGTTCTTTGATTCTCGTACAAGTATGCTTATGTACATGCAAATAATAATTACAATAATAGCTTAGTCTTCGATATTATTATTGTTTTATAAGGCCGTCGACCGCGTCACGTCACGTCATTTGTTGTGCGTGTACCGAGCGAGCAGCTGTCGACCTTCATGAGCGAGGAGTTCTGGCCCCGTGGTGTTGTGTTCCGGCGGTTTCGCGGGCGGCTTCGCAACACCCAGCCGAAGCCCGTTCATCGCAATATGACACCGCCAGTGCCGTGAATTGTGTATAGTGTAGTGCTTAATATTATAATATTTTATATAATATTAAGCATAATTTAGTTTAGTTTTAAATTATTATATGTATGTTAGTCTGTAAGGTATTTATTGTATGGGTCTGTACAATTTATTGTCTGTTACCTGAAATAAATAAATAAATAAAATAAATAAAGTCCTTCGCGTTCCGATTTCTTTGAAAGTTTAAATGCCAGAGGACTGACATTTTATTCAAGGTAAAGTAGTTGGATCGTTTTATTATTTTACCTTCAAATATTTTTTATAATATAATATATTAATTAAAAGTGTATTACTTGCTTATATAGAAAATAATTTTATTATGTAATTAAACATATTGGACGACGACGTCGTTCAGTTCCATATTTCATAAAAAAATGTGAATCATCGTTATTATCAGCCTTTTCCAGGAATCCATACGAGGATACGATAAAGAATACTCATATAATAAGCTAGCCCAAACAGAAACTCTACTTTATTTTATAATGCTATGCTATGCTAATGCTTAATATAAGAAAGTTTGTAAGGCGATGGATGGATTGATGAATGGATGCTTTTTATTCTTTCAGGTGAAAACTACTGAGCCAATAACAATAAATTTTGGCATATAGGTAACTGAAGGCCCAGAATAAGACATAGGAAAGTTTTTATCCCTGACAACGTGAAGCGATTTTTTTTGTACTATATTTTAGTGATATATGTACTATATTGATATGTATATAAAGGTTTAAATTATAAATTATTGACATAACACAGCTGCACCTAATCAACGACCGTCAAAGCCTTGCCAATGTTTAAGTTATAAGTTTATATCAACAATAAGTTAAGGAATTACTTAGGCCGTGTCGACCGCTCAATCACTTGTCAAATTTAAGTTTAACTTTGATGAACACTTAATGAATTTAAGTATCAATTTTCAGTTTCGTTTATCAACTTCCCTGTTTAATGAGGCTTGTTAAACTTGTTAGATAAAAAGAGTTACTGCTTAAACTGGATTTTATAGAAAATCTATATAATGGAAATCCTCTGCTACTAAAATTATTTCTTCTTAAAAAAGTAAGAACTGTATGACGTTATAATATGAACTAGCAGCTAATTTCTGTGTGTTCTGTTTTAAATAATAAAATATGCAGTATGTGTGATTCATATTAAAGGGTTATTTTATTGTCATAATCGGTGACGAAAGGTAACTAGTTTGCTTACTATCATATAATTGAAGTGAAACTTCTTTATCGGGGTTGGACAAAAATTTTGTGTAACATTTTTGCGTTACGCCGTACGCGTGACATTTTTGCGTTACGCCGTACGCGTGACATTTTTGCGTTACGCCATACTCGTGACATTTTTAAGGTCATAAAGAAGTTTCACTTCTTACGTGTGTACACTAGTACACGCATGCATTTTTTTTATTTAATTTTTGTTCACACATATCAATTTAATCACTAGCGAGATAGCTAATCTATCATTTTCTCGCAAATTAAAATCTATCAAGCCTTACACTTCAAAAACCCCTCTTCTAACATAACAAAAAATAATAAAATTCAAAATCTCTACAAATTGTTATGTAAAACACAATAAGGCTAGAAATCCCGCATAAAGCCCCGTCCACACAGCGTGTTTGCAGCTCTATAGTACTGGCACCATAGTAAAGTGATTCTTCAGCCCTTAAACCAACTGCCAATACTCGTGTTTACATTCGATACTGCTCTGTTTTCCACAATTTCAATGTATAAATTGGTTATACAATGTTTTTATTTTGTGGTAAAAGTGAAAGCGAAATAAATGAATGAACACTGGTATTGAATGTATATCATATAGTAGGATATTATAAAGATAAAGAGTTTGATTGTTTGTTTGAATTCGCTAATCTCAGGAACTACTGGTCCGATTTGAAAAATATTTCGGTGTTAGATAGCCCATTCGTCGAGGAAGTCTATAATATATCATCACGCTAAGACCAACAGAAGCGGTGCCACGCGGGTGAAACCGCGGAGCGCAGCTAGTATAGGATATAATATAGGATACTTTCTAGAAAATCTACTAACAACATTTTGTAATAAGTTTGGGTAGATGTTGAAACAAACAAGAAATAATAACTAAACGAAATTTGGCACAATTATTCTTCATACTCCTGGGCAGGTTATAGTATACTTTTTATTG
>CAJQZN010041642.1:0-10436 GCA_907164685.1 Colias eurytheme
CGCTGCTCGCCCTGCCGGTCCCGGCCACCAGACAGGCTTGCATAATTAATTAGACTTCGCACTCCCGTCATATATTGCACCTTCCGCATGCAAGGTCATCGTTTTTGTTACACGCCTTGACAATATCGTATCGATTAGCTCATCACTGCTTGTACTAATTATTCGTTCAACAGTTTTTGTTTACATCGTTGCAAATACTGCAACGAAATTTGTAGGGTGTAGACTGTAGAGCATACAGTTAAATCACACCTTTTGCCACACATAAATATTTTACAGTTTACAACATTGTATGAAATGTCAACCTATTACTAAAGCGTACTTCCAAAATAACTCAAAAGGTCCTGAACAGCTACAATAGCTGAATAATTTAACAATTCCCTAAAACGTGTAATAAATCTTCCTTCAAAACGTTTAATTAGATATGAAACGCGTAGTCCTCCAGGTCAATATGAATAATATTAACCTTCAAACAAAACAAGAACAAAGTAAGCAGTGAGTGGCACGATCAAACAGGCCCTTGCTAGCCCCCAGAGGAGTGGGTAGGGGGGACACGAGCCAGACGTAACCCGGCATCCCGACGCGATCGATATCCCTATCCGCTGCATGAGAACTCGCATTAACTAACTCTGACAGAGGTGGAAAGTCGGCCGATGTTGTTACAAACTTTACCGATTACCCGGCAAACTCTTCCTACTTATATTATAAACTAGCGGTCCGCCCCGGCTTCGCCCGTGGTACATATTTACACACGTTTTCTCTACATAAAAACCATTCTCGTACTTCAAGGAATATAATAAAAAAAGAATTATCGAAATCGGTCCACCCGTTCTCGAGTTATGTGCTTACCAACACATTTTGCGATTCATTTTTATATATAAGATGTATCATGCTGGCAAATGAAATAATGACTTCGAATGTGTGTTACGTCAGTAGAATATGTACGTTGAAATAGACTTTTTGAGAGGCATGCGTTTAGATAAACAATTTAGGAATCTTCACCATCAATTCGAAGTCTACTATGAGAGTTATACCTTAGGATTAAAACAAAAACGTTTTTTAGAATCAAATTGCTACATAATCACAAAATTGTTTCCATATCATTTCATCTAACAAAATGTAAAAATAATATCCGTCCTTACCCCACATAAAGCGATGATAAAAGAATAAAAATGCAAATAATTGTCATCAATCATCGTTAGCTTGTCCAACTGACTCGGAGAAAAAAATCGATTAATATTCTACTCAAGCCCGCGAATACAGGTATTTTAATCGAAAGATTGACGTTATTGATATCTGGGTTAAGCGTGTTGGAATATGGTGAATGAATAATGTTAATTGGGCCATGAATAAACATGAGATTAAATCACCCACGATAAAAATAGTGTTTGCGAAATGTTTCCATATTGTATTCAATTCTCAGGATTAAAGTCTAATGAATTTATACAGTGGGACCTAATACAATCGAAGAGATACATCGATAAAAACAAGCGTGTCAGAACCAATTCACTAGTAATAGGAAAAGTTTAATCGATTCACGCGCCACTCTCACGACGCTTTACACGGGTGACTTTCAGAAATTCGCTTACATTTTCTTATATTCACATAAAGATTGCACTCGGCAAAATCTTTCTCAAAATTTGCTGTATACAGAAATTCAGAGAGGTTTCGAGCGCATATTATCTTTTGTGCCATATACTTTAATGTTTGCTAAGCGCAGTGTATGATAATTTATTAGAATTTGCCACAAGGTGGAAGTTGTTTCTGGCCGTATTCCAAGTGAGTCGGCTTCTCTGAAAATGTTTTTGCAAATTAAAGTCGGGATGAGTTCCTCTGGCTTGAAGTCTGTGTGTTGAAAACTAAGTTTATTTATTCATCTGGCCATTATTTGAACGGAACCAATTATGTTCTGATATATTGTACATTTTAGTGGTTAAATAAAACGATTTATTCAAGAAAACTAGTCTAACGGTAAACATGACAAATATTTATACGTGTTAGTAACGTGACTCAGTGGATTTTCCGCGACCGAGGTAATTTGTATATACGTCACTGCTCTAGTTAAAATAGTAAAAGCTGATGATAGAAGGATTCAGGGTATTAGATGGCGCATTAAAACTGAACTGAACCAATTTAACAAAAATGACTGTTAGCAACTGACCAACAATACATATCGACGTTATTAAAACGCATAGTATCGATTACACCTGCAACTAGTCCCTATTATTACGGATCATAAATATGTATGGAATAAATGATAAAGTTTTGCAATTTTATTTTGCAACGAGAACTAACAACAATAAGTTATTCTCCGACACGGATAGTAGTCATAAGATGAATCGTTCATAGCTACATAACCAGGGGGGGTGCCTTCGAAAAGGGTCGCTGAACCAGACAAATTGCTAAGAACACGTCCCCCTCTTGTCAAATTGGAACGCAATGCTGGACTTAATCGCATTATTTCACAGGATTTATGTCGACTCAAATTTTCGGTCGGATTAAAATTGTTAAGTTCACAAAGTGTGTGGAAATTGCTCATTTGTGAACGCCTAACAAGGACAACCTTGTTACCTACGCTAGTTACGTTTCGCAAATTTGAAATTTTCAAGTAAAACGATCCATTAAATAGAATATCTTATAATATTGGCTGTTAATATAATTTTCCGTATTTCCTGCTTAAGTAAAAGTAATATTATTATACTGTCGCAGTGGACATAATATCTAAATTATGTCTCGGAATAGCGGCTGCATACAAAACGAGTACTTACTATCGGCCATTGCACGGGAATACGTGACATCCATAACAATAAATAGATGGAAACTAGGGGCATGTGACACATAAACTTCATTAGATGCTAATAATTTCTATTCTCAAATTCAAATTAACACATACATAGAAATTGAATGATAGATAAAATATTTTACACCGACGTATCAACTTACACCGAAGCAATTTATGTGGATAAAGCGAGCATATTTGATCAAAAGAAAATCTTTGATGTTGCAAAAGGGCTCTCAAGTAGATCAAATTCGAAACGAGCTCGTTCAATAAATGAATAAGTTTTCTTTATGTAGCTAAGTATTTTTTTAATTAGACTAACTTCTCTGTCTTTTACGAGTGACATTGAAGATTGTCGAAATCCTTGCAAAAAATGATCCTCGAGTGTCCAACTAAGCAAAAATTAAATGCCTATTCGTATTTTGTTTTTATGAAAAAATGTACAAATTTATATTATGACGATATACTTAACCGTACCTACGCTACGTGATAAAATTAAACAGATGCACGTACGAAGACGGCGTCAGTTGAAAATAACAGAGTAGACATGTTTATGAGCTAATACTAAAAGCTAATTATCTAGTCGTGTTCCTCAAGCGGTTGATCTAAATTAGATTTTCGCAGAAGTTTTCAAGCCAAGTATTCCGCTTGCGTCCAACTCAAACACCCCACGATTAACATTAGTTTAAAACAATGCCGGAGCAACTAAACTAAGTTCTTGCTCGCTGCTAGTTCGATATTCAAATGAGTTTAGTGATGCAGAAACTCAATCGTTTAGAGTATGTTCCATATGTTGGATTTTACTTTAAAAATTGTGCACGGAATTAACCGACCGTGTTTTTTACGTTAGCAAATTATTGTATGTGTAGTCGTACAAGGGTCTGTATATGGTCACGTAAGTATCCACCGCTATATGAATGCTTATATTTGTAAGTTTAATGTTTTTATTGGTAGCACAGGATAGACTCAGACGAAGAAATCTATTAGTCATTTCTGCCATATTTAGCTGAACGAAGCAAGCGGCGCTCAGGTTAAAATTGGCATATGCGTCACCGGGCGCCGGCGACAGGCTACAACTTAGAAGTACAGGAATAATTGACGGCAATGCGAATGTACACATTTATCATTCACGTCGACTTTTCTCAACCTTAATTAAATCCTGTTCTAAGATATAATATCCTGAATAAAACTTGTCTGCTTCCTTTAACCTTAATGAAAATTTGTTGGCAATGAGATATGAATTTTGTTCGTGTGTGTCACTGTTTAATAATAATAATAACTAGCAATTAAGTTTAAAATATAATTTCACCGTGTATTATGTTCCACGCATATTACAGAGACGCTTGAATAAATTTGTTATTTCTATCAGTCATCCTAAATAAATAAAGTAACATAATTTCTACCTCGCAATATTGCTTTTGAGATATCAAGATCCTTGAATTATTAATGAAATCTGGCAATATTCATATCAAAACATATCACGAGGAGAACGAACTGGCAATATCAGATTACTTACTTGAAGATTGGAACGAGATCGTCTAGGCATTACTCCCACGACTTCTCCCCGCATAATGGATTCAATAACTGTAACAAGAAACAAGATACAATAAAACCGTAATGAAATATATCTCTCGAGATATGTAAACAAAAAATATACATTTATTTTACGTACATTTTTGAACAACATTCCAACTTTTAATAGCGAGCTTTACATCGGGCTTTTTGTAAAGCAAATCCCTTTTTGATATGTAATAAAACATTTTGCGACGCTGTAACTTCACTCGTCATTTACGAATAAAGTATTGCAACAAATAACTCATATTAAGTATATTAAAAGAATCACGAACATGACGCTTACGAACTTGCAAACATTGCTTTATTTTATACGGCTTCTTGCATCCAATTATGCAGAAACAGGACTTCGGCTACTCTACACCGAGCTACAATAACACGTATGCAATGTGAATCGATGCACATGTGCATGCTATTTTAATGCTTATACTAAAACAAACAAGATAGCATCTGGCGTTCACAATTTTATCGATAATGGCCAGTGTTGAATGACGGACTGTTATTTTAGAATGTGTTAACAAATTGATAGAATCTATCAAATTATCAAAGCGAAGTGAATTTGTTGTTCGAGCTAGATCAAAGGCAAATTAATGTGAGCGAAATCCCGCATGTTGTATAAATACATCATAATTAATGGGAATACGTACAATTAACACAACATAATAAAGATAAAATAGTTTGCATTTATATTAAATTCAATTATCATTATATTACATCATCACACAATATTTTCCGTTCAAGGCGTAGAATGTATAATAATAACATTTATCTTAGCCGCTCTAACCATTTTGACGGGAAAGAAACTAATGGCTGTATAAATGTAACGTTTCGGAGAACAAAATTATTTGTATTAAAAAGTTTCATAAAGCATTTTAGGCTCTTCATTGATACCGTTTCTTCGCTTATTGTAATGTTTCATCTTTAGAGGCGGTACGAATTCATGTATTACGTATTCAGTGGCGTAGCTATCATAGGGCCAGGTGGTGCAGTGCACCAGGGCCCCGGAGCTCAGGGGGCCCTCAAACCTCAGCTTTGAAAAAAAAAATATTTTTTTTTAATTAAAAAAAAAAAATTTTACGACACACTAAATTCATCAATGTTTCCAGTAAAAGTGTTCAACTGTCAAAATTAGATGACATCACTGATTTTCATACTGTACGCAGCAGCAACGGTTACAGTGTTACTAATAAATAATTAAATAATGTCCTATAATATTTATTTTATTTATTTAGTATTGACTACCCTCTCAAACACCGAACGACCCGATCGGGCCGCGCTATGACGAATTACGCCATTCTGTTAAACATCGTGCGGCCCGATCGCGCCGCGCTTCCTCATTCGACTTTGGACGAAATCATTGGACGAAACAACGGATAAATTGAAAAAGTATAGAAATGACTTCGAGTCCTTCAAATCCAAGGCCACCGAAACCGCGAGAAAATACGATATCGATACTACCTTTCCAGAAAAACGACGAAGTAAAACTAAAAAGCATTTCGATGAATTGGCTTCTGATCACCGATTCGAAAACCAGGAAGAAGTCTTTAGAGTAACTATTTTCAACAATGTACTCGACATAATAATCAATCAGTTAGATGCGCGTTTTATTGGTATGAGTGCAGTTTGTAAATCGTTCGACTTCCTGATGCCAAAAAACTTGCTTAGCTGGAATCAAACGATTTTACTCGAGAAATGTGATCAGTATCAGAAGAAATATTGCGTTATAATTGGACCCAATTTCTCGCTCCAATTTCTTAATGTATATCATCTGATTCTCCCTCAATTGATGGAGACGTGGTCTATTCGCCAGCTTTGCAAAGAAATTATAACAAAATTTGGCGTGCTCGAATGTGACCTTACGGAAGTGTATACAGCGATGCTACTGTTTCATACAATTCCTGTTACTTCCGCAGCAGCAGAAAGATCTTTCAGTAAACTGAAGGTTATAAAAAAATATTTAAGAAACAGCATTCGACAAGATCGCCTCCGACATTTATCGTTAACTAGCTTTCCACCCGCAGCTTCGCCCGCGCAGGCAAAGAAAAACCCGCATAGTTCCCGTTCCCGTGGGATTTCCGGGATAAAACCTATCCTATTTCCCGGGATAAAAAGTAGCCTATGTCCTTTCTCGGGTATCAAAATATCTCTATACCAAATTTCATGCAAATTGGTTCAGTAGTTAAGGCGTGATTGAGTAACAGACAGACAGACAGAGCTACTTTCGTATTTATAATATTAGTATGGATTGCAATAGAAAATGAGGCGGCATCAAACTTGGATTTGAGTGAAATTATAGACGAATTCGCAAAAATTAAAGCGCGCAAGAGAGTGTGAATTGGGCGGGGAATTCTGTTAAAAATCGTTTTTTCCATTAATTAATCTCATCTGTATAATAAATATTCTATATTGTCATGTGCGTCGTTGTTTATTTATTCCCTTTTAAACACATGGAGATTCTAATCGAGACGACGTATGGATTTAGCCTACTAGGGATAAGTTCACTTACTGTTTTCTATTCTTATTCTTATCAATAATTTTGAACGCAAATATAAGTTCAAACTACGCGGAAAGAGGGGAGGAGGAGGGCCCGATTCTTTCCCTATGCACCAGGGCCCTTGTCCCCCTAGCTACGCCACTGTACGTATTCTAGTTTACAATCCCATAATATTGTATGTCACTTACATAACATTTACGGTAGAATGCTTTGCATATTCTTAGACGCGAGTTATTTTATCGTTCAACACGTGATGCGGTATATAAGCATATAAGCACTGTACAAGTGCATGATGCAAGAATATACTACGCCGTGATAATGATGTAGTTTATTTATTGTTGGAGTGTTATTACTAAGTTATACATTTATAGTAAAACGTGTACGATAAATGCTTTGTCTACTGTTACGACTTACGACGAATTTAATTACAATATTATTATTACATACAACTACGTTTATAAACTTGAGATAAACAAGTAACCAACTATTGCAATCGAACAGCCCCTTACTATAACAGATACCTTAATAATTATAACGTTGATTTAACGCTTCCAAAATTTACTAAGAAATAACGTTGCTTTTATCAATTTATAAAACAATACATTACCTCCATCGCCGAGAAGTCTCATCTGAACCAAAGACGGATCTTCGCTGTGTTCTTCGAGAACCGTATCATCGGTAACAGTCAGCTCCTAAAAGAAAAAAACAACATAATATTTAGACATTCCGACGAAAAACAAAGAGGAAATTCCTATTACGAAAACACAAGTTTGGCAGGTGCTTTACGAGTAAACAATTCTCCTAAATTCCTATTTAAACTTTCTCACGCCCACAAGCATAACATAAATAGAGGCGTCTGCTTCGTGTTAGCTCATCGATATTCAATTAATATCAACAAAACAAGACTTTCGGCACGTAATTAACTTTGATTAAATACAAAAACGTCCGCTCATCACAAATAGCGATGGAAGGTCAAACCAGGTCAAAGGTTCGCTCTTTATTTAGACGAAGGTGACATCTCTGTTTTTGTGTTAGACTTTACTTATATAAAATAACAAACTTTCTTTCTAATATAAGAGAAAATCAACTATGAAAAGATATTTTGTTTAAGCGTAAAATTGAACGACACTTTTTATATTTTTAACCCAGAAGATAAAATCATTCATTCATTTAAAGAAAGAAATTGGAACGAAAATGTATCTGAAATTATGTTTTCGACACATAACGTAAATTGTTTCGTACGATTCAATAAACACTAAACGAACCATACCAAAAACATTGATTTACACATAAAACTTATTGGCTATATTGAAAGAAATAGTATTATTGCTGAGTTGTTGATAAACATGTCTTCGTAGCGACTTAGCGAGAGAGCAAGTTCAGTGAAACTTTCGAGAAACAATGAGGGAAGTTTAAGTTACTTTGGTAACCGGGAGGAGGAAACGGGGAGGTTAGTCAAAACTTTGACGTCGCGGACGCACCAACTTCGCTACTCGTTAATTCGCAGTATAAATTTGTTTAACGTCTTAACTTTTTAACAGTAATTACATAGAGTTTGAGATAAATTGAAGTACTTTGGATTTCTGGCAGAAATCTGATCATGTTGATAGGCTGCTGCCATAATTTTTTTTTCTTTGTAACGGGGGAGATAATTTCAGAATCGATGTATATTGTATTGAAATAGTAATATCGACATTCAATGCACTTTAGATGCGAAGTCTAAGATATTGCATAAAGCTGTTTAAATCACTCAACGGAGAACTAAAGACGACCTTTGCAAATATATAATTCCATATGCTTTGAATAGAAATGTAATTAGGCGCACATTTAGCAATAAAAATATCTTTACATGTCTCTCTAAAACTTAAAGTTCTTCAGACAGCATTATGGTACAAAAGACTATTAACGTTGAAAAGTTTTTGAATGAATCTTCAGAAAGATGAAATCAAAACAAGAAAGGTTTTATAAAGGCAATACAAGTTTGCGGAGTTAGTGGAGAGGGTGCTTGGGGTCGAGACACCTCAGACTCCGACAACGTAAACAAGTAATAGATTATACCTTACGGGACAAAATTTATGCACTACTTACTACTAGCTAACAAAGTTCATACATTATCATACAAAGTAAGGAAACGACCGCATAACAAAAGAACATGTAGAGAACATCTGCAATGTATTTTAAATCAGCATAAATAACAACTAATACATATTAACAGCACGATATAAAAACGCATTTCTTGGTATTGCTCAATACAAGAACGACATATTAATAACTCAAAACAGGCTTCGAACATTACATCCGTTACAATTCAACTTCAATTAAATTGCGGACAAAAACCAGTCAATGCTATAACTGGTTACCATTACACGTAGATAGTATTAAAAATGTTGATAATTGGAAAGTCGTTTAATACCGTTGCTGTCGTTAACTACTTTCTTATAATGCATAGAATACGCGGTGGGTTATGTACCCTTATAAATCTTGTATCGTTATCGATCTATTTGTAGGGCTGTAATAATAACAATCGGAATAATTGCAAGATTTCTTAATAATCTTTGCTTTAAATTTTCTGAGCAATTTTCAGGAGCAAGTTCTTGAAATGCAGAAGATTAAATCAAATTAAATATTTGGATACATTTCAACAACAACATGAACTATTCCAATAAGATAAAACAAATACAAATACAGAAGTTTCTAGTACATTTAATAATACCGAGAAAACTAGCCAATCTCAAATGGCAGGAACGGTTGACAACCCTAGAGTGGATCACGTTCATACACGAAACTGGTTTCACTGAGAACTTCCCGTTCCAGAATTATGTTGTAGAATGTCTTTACAGTTAACTGAACACACCTTAATGCCTCCCCATCTAGATACAAGCCTCCCTAATGATATCAGAGAAAATAACGTCTCTATCTGGTAACGGGTGACCGCTGAATATAGGTATTGGGCAAAATAAGTGGATAGAATTGCTTCTACTCGAAGAATATTATACCGATTCACCGAGCTAACTGCTTATAGTTGCATAAACTAAAATTGATATCTGGGAAATGATATCAATCATTTCATTTTTATCATTGAAAAGCTCTCTTCCTATAACTGCATCAATAGCATTTTAATTTAAATTATGCCTTCAATACAAATCTAATCAGAGGTTTTAGCTTTAGCAAACCCATTTCAACATTAAATCACAAGATAACATTCTATATGACTTTTGACAAAGGATCTTCCGACCCTTCCCGAAAATATTCTCGGTTCCGTGCATATCTAGGCCAAGTTTCCCCGTCATTTCATTTCCCCTGCTTTTAAGTAGATATATATTTTATTTATGGCCTTTCATGTGTGCATTGTTAATATTAAATTTTAAGGAATAAGCGTCCTACGAATACGTCTCAAAGCGCTATAATAATATCAAAGTCCGCATATAAATCCAATCGTAACATATAGAACATTTTCCACCAGAATAAAGCCAATACTTTAAAGGTTTTAAAGAACGTGCTGTGTGAAAGCAAAATTTTATACTTAAAAGTCTTCACGCTCCTTTGATTAAGGGGATTACAAGAGCTAGCTGAAATTGAGTGACTCGCGCACAC
>CAJQZN010041645.1:0-10715 GCA_907164685.1 Colias eurytheme
AATAAAACCTATTTATATACCTATTAAATTCTAAGAAAAGATGCGGAAAGATAAAAATCACTTGTGTGAAAATGTTAATATGTAGATGAAACATCAAAATAAGACTTGTACATAGTAGGTATGTACGTAATTAAAAGTTAATAGCATACAGTTAATACATTAGCTATGACTTTATTCACTGCCTTAATAATAATAAAGGAAAATCGTGAATGGAACGGTACAAAATGACGTATAATATCTTCTATATCACTCTTCGAAGCATAAAATATGTGTTTCTACTTATTAGTCATTGCATTCTGTAGTTAATAGTACGCTCGTTATTTTTGTAATAAGTAAAGAAAAACAACGAATATTTTCCATTTGAGAAACATAAACCAATATTGTAAGAATTGCTTGTAGTTGGATTTTATACCAGTACACGGATTAAATATAAATATTAAATAACATAAACACTAACATTCTATCAGAATTAGCATAAATATTACTATTATTTATGAGTTGAAATGGTATGCATAATATTTAAACAAATAATGAATTTATTACCACTAGTTAGGTACTCAAACTGGTAGTAAGGATTGATGAGATTTGAAGCATTAATACAACTATCTTGATAATTAGCGTATTTCTTTGCAAGTTTATGTAGATAGAAAGCGGTTGGGAGTAACGGTTAATTGCCTTGTACCTTATATGTTGGGAGAGGAGATGACCAAGAATGGGATACATTATTCAAGGGGATCATTTACATCGCAGTGCGGCCGAGACGTGGCGGATCGCGTCTCCTTGTATGTAGACGCTGGCTTGCTCGCCACTTACTGTGCTACACAAAAAACAATTCCATATCGTCCCTCCGAGTCTTTCTTTTTTAATCGAAGTATAGGTAAGCGAATTCCACGAGAAGGTACTTCAAGAAACTGTCCTTGCTTCGCATCGGATAAAAAATGACTGGTAATTATAAGATGCCGAGATAAACCATTAAGTCTCGCAAATACCAAAATCCCGCACTCCTTAAAAGTGTAGTGTATCCGTTGTTTCTTTTTATTACGTCTTTAATTAATACCTACTGTAGTTATCTTCAAACATATTTATTACAATGGTATTACTTAGACTACTGGCTTAAGCGAATTAGGTACTTGATTTTAAGAAATGAAGAAAGCATAAAATTTGGATAGATTACAGTGCAATATCGCTTACAACCCTACTTCTACTACACTGCACAATGGCGCAATAACTTAACAATTCATGTTTAGATTATACTTAGAATACCTAAGTAGGTGTAAGTGTATTTTAAGTGTATTTTCGCGTTTTGATATGTTATTAAACATAACTTATTAGAATATTAACTTCGTTACGAATATCGATTAAGTGAAATAATTAGTTCAGTATCCAAAAACAGTATGACGTGAGTGAGAGGTGCGCCCTTGTACCGCGGCGCGGTGGTCCTTGCCACAATGTCGTGGTTTTCGGACCCTGTCCACATGCCCGGGCAGTAAACACGAGTGAATGGACAACCTTACATCGGACGAAAATAGATCGACTCCAAAATAATCACTTTTATCAAGGTATTGAAAACTCAAATCCGACCAAATAATTTAATGGGCGGTCGTAAACAATTATAAAACTTTTAATTATTTAACATAAATAGGTCCAACATAATATATTTTTGACAATATTTATACCACATCGTAAACCTCACCGATATCACATTTGAAATTCAAATCACGCTGCCATCAATTCAAACTAAATTAACAAAAAATCTCGAAGCGGAGGCTAATATTGCTTAATCTGTGAGAAACACATCTTTTCCGTTGACTTAATATGCCCGCAGTTTGTTATCTTTCTTTTCATAGTGTTTTTTAATCCCCTTAATTAAAATCAATGTTCTTTAAGGTTTATTAAGTATCTATTCCAATATACGAACAAAATATACATAATGTATATAAAACGTAATACATAATGTATTTAATAAATCTGAATTATCGACTTTCAATGATAAAGTATTTATTAAAAATATAAACACAACATTAAATTACAGAAAACAATCGAATAAAACGTATCGATAAGGTCTTCAAAAACAACTAAAAATATTGGTCACATGTATCCGTATATTATTAAAATGTCGAATGGTATAACGAATCGAGTTAATAAATCGTACATTCATATACTTATATGGTAAAGCTAGCCTTGTTGACGACTGTTTCTCTCAGTCGCACAGATCACTGCTCTGTTCTCTGTCTTTATCCTACTAATAAGCTGCGGCACACACTCATAGCACTAACAGCTCACACACAAACATCACGTTAGTGTGTGTTCAGTGTGTCAATGTGATGAATAAAGAGTTTCTCCGATTTTACGAGTCAATGATTATAGATACCTATCTATGCAAAGTTGTTTAATGATTTTGAAACACTAAAGTGGTCTGACGAAACATTTTAAAATAAAAATATGTACATATAATGACTAACGTGCATATTTTAATTATTTCAAGCTAATAGTTGTACGTTAGAAGCTCGCAGTGTTAGTTTAAAACCTCTCAATGGGATATGTTGAATTGTTGATACACGTTTATAACTTTTATCATTTTAATTTATAGCGGGAAATATTTTAATGTAAAAATGTTGTCACACAATTATTGCTTTTTACAGAAAACTTAACAAACAATATAAAATTCGGATCATAATATTTTTAATGTATAAATTTAAATTCAATCAATATTACTTTTTAATAAATATTGCGCAATAAATAAGAATATAAATAGGTATCTTTATAATTTCTTAAAGCTTAAAATCTTAACTTGCAGGTGTCCGTAGGCGGCAACAGCGACCCAGTATCATTATGACTAAGTGTAGATTGAATTGATTACAAATATTTAGGTCTAACGGATGCCTTGTTCATTAAAGGAACTTAGTTTCAGAATATTTGTTACTAAACAATATTAATCTATTATTAGAAATTACTTATCGATCGTCCACAACTTACATTATGGTTTATGGTAATATAGCAAGGCAATAACAATTAATTACAACTAATATATAATATTATTAAAAAATAAGTAGTTAAATAGCAATCTCAACGACATCGTATTCGCTATATTGTGGAACCTTAGCAACAATTTATTTCAATCTCATTTGAATAATGTTACGCCATCTGTCCAAAGTTGCCATAGCATTGCTTTTAAAGCTTTTAATAATAATAACACCGTGTGACAAATCCGTGCTGTATAGAGTAGACGGTTACTGAATTTGACATGTTAAATATAAATTAATTAATAATTATATGCCAATTCTGTGATATATACAAAAGTGTTATTCGCTTTATAAAAACGTAAACTAGTAACTAAAATAACCGAATTTATATACATAATTAAATATATCCCATATAAAAATACTATGTTTGAATTGTTATTTGCCTTAATGTATATAAATAGCACTTGACACTTGTATTGGTAAATAAAGAACAGAAACTCTTATTTTATGGATGCCTTATACGGCTATTGTTATAGGTATGACCAGATAAAAAGTGTTTAAATGATAATTGAAAATTGCTCTTGTTTTGTATTCTTGTTATTATCTTATATTTTTACTTACTGTGTTTTGTTAAACGGAAACATTATATATACTTTATATTAGGATTGTATAAATAATATAAATATAATATTACAATCAGAATGTCGAAAATTTATTCACTTACACATTTTATCAGTCCAACTATAACAGCAAATTCTAACAGCAAAGGAATCCCCGACAAAAACACTGGATATCGCTATGAATAATAATTAATGCGTTTATAAAATAAAGTTGGAATTTGAATCTTATTACGAATCTCAAAAGGCTTTATTTTTAAAAGCTTACATGTTCTATAAAGTTAAGATACCTTACAATTTCGGGCCTTAATAAAACCCTATAATGGATTTGCTCCGAGTTTGTGGCTGGCTGTTAACAAAAAAAAGGTATCATCAGAGATTATTTCAGTATTCTAAAGCAGACGCAACATGAAAAAAGTTTTGTAATATGAAAAATAAATATTTTTTTATGATCTATTTTCTTGTAAATATTTAATGTACCTATTCAAAATGTTTGGAATATAAACATTATATTAAATAATTAAAATTAAATAAAGTACTTTTCTTCTAGTTGCACTCTTAGCATAAATATATTAAGAAGTATTATTTCATGTAACTCTAGTGGATATCAAATTTGTATTCAACTCTTATTACACATTATATGGAATTGATGTTTCGATACATCCAATTCATAACGACGAAAAGAAATTTTATATCCCGTCGAGATTTTTGTCGGACGCTGGCCCGCGTTGCCCTGTGCCCAAACTAACCTCAAATACGATGTGTGCGTGTATCCGTGTGTGCGACTATCTCCAACCTGCATGATGGGAAGTGAACCCTTTACGTAGGGGAAACCGTTTTTTATTTGCACTCGGACAGCGGCATCAGGTAGAAGGATGATCGTTAATTTTTAAAGGACACACTGAACTTTGTGTTTATATGTGCAGTCATTATTAACTTTGTCATAATAAAAGGATTTTTACAAGAAATACATGTATGTCCAATTAACATATGACATCACCCTATTACTGAACTTTACAGGAACGAGCCCGTTGATGTCTTTTACTAGCGTGCTACGAAGACAGTTTTAAACTTTAATATGATTCTTTCAACCGCATAACTTGACAACACACTTTGATATGATTTTATCTATGAATAAGCATATAATTCATATTTATTAAGAACGTCAAAGTATAATTTTAAATCTTCATCTATTAAAATATAATCATTATTAAAAGAATAATCACAAATATGTATTTTAAAAAAATAACTACTCATCACATATGGTATAGGTACCCACTCATTAAAGATTTTGTTTTCGAAAGCGAAATAATAACATAAAATAATAATTGGGAAGAAGGCGATGGTAAACTCATCTCGAGGGTTCACCGCAACGAGTGCGAGGTAATAAAATAAGAGAGATGGGGGGAGGGCGCGGAGGGAGGGGGGGGGGGCGATCGCTGTCGCCTTCGAGCGGCGCAACACACGAGCTATAGCGAATTAAAGTAATATTATATATCCTTCATCTTCTTCTTATATATAAAAATGAATCGCAAAATGTGTTGGTAAGCGCATAACTCGAGAACGGCTGAACCGATTTCGATAATTCTTTTTTTATTATATTCCTTGAAGTACGAGGATGGTTCTTATGTAGAAACCGTAAACATGTACCACGGGCGAAGCCGGGGCGGACCGCTAGTATGATTAATGATATAAATACAGAAATATAGCAATTACATTTTGAAATAGTTTTGTTTCGTATGTTAGGATGTGTTCGTGTACGTTTAAAAGTTAAGAAATTCAATGTTTCCTATCATTGTATGTGACATATTGCGTATAACAAAACCAATAACCAATAACAAAACTAGCCGCTAGGAATATTGTTTTATGTCATATTTACTTTATAGCGATATAAATAGATAATTTTGTTCAATTAATAAACGCCGATCCCATGGACCACAGAATAACAAAAAGTCATCATTAAAGCCTTGGAGGCGCGACGGGTGAGGCTGCGCTGCCTCTCGGCGTCCTAAACGATTCAACCGAGTTTTTATCACTTACCTACCAATCCATATCGAGATTATTTATTCATTTTAACTAAAAGCTTTTTTATTTTATACTCCCTTATCATTGAAACCTTCGTGGTTCGGATAACCCTATTAGATGGATGCCAATTATGATTCGAGTTATCTTACATATATCCGTATACTTTTCCCTATCTTAACTGTCGTTTTCATGGATGAAGTACATAATTTTTCTATTAAGTACCATTTTGTTAAACTTTAAATACAGCATTGAATCAAAAATGTTTATTTAGAATATTGAGGAAAACTTGTAGGTAGAAAATATTTTCCTAGTAATACGTTACTGGGAAAATATTTCACACAAAGTAAATAATTTACACTCGCTTTTGTTGATTGATGAAAATTACGATTTTTTGTGTTTATACCTACAGCAAATAAAATTGTGAATAGAATATTTAACGCTGAATATACCTAAGCAATAAATATCCCAAAGTGTCGTGGTACTACTATAGTTAGCGACAATACAATGACCCAATGGTTGAAGTAAAATTGATTATCATCTACGTAATAATTAAATATTCCGTAAGTATTTAACATGTGTTTGTGAATGGAAGCGTATCCCCACACGGAACATTACTACGGACTTGTAGTATTGTTTAAGATTATACGATCAAATAGCGAAAGATAACAAGCAAGTTTCTTTTGTCTTCACGGAGAGTCAATGTCATTCGACATAAACGTGTATACCTCACCATCGTAACTTTGACGGTTTGGGCTAAAATTGAATGCCTGTCCTGTGAAAAATTTTCTTGTAAATTCATTTAATATTAATATGATCAATATCATCTTAAACGATGCTCATTCAAATTATATTATTATCGAATAATTCAACTCGTTTAATATAGTAATTAAAGAAATGATTCATGTGATATTAGTTACATTGTGAATTTGAAGTGAATTAGATAATTATTATAAACAAGTGTTGCATCTAAATATTTTATAATTCTTTCGAATGCGACACATAAATACACCGTATCATAAATATTTCTTAGTATAAACGTTATATACTCTGCTATATACATATAATAATTTTCTTAAATATCAGCCAATATTACTACTGCATAATTAATAATGTTATATGTTTTAAGAAACATTAAAGGCGTACCGATGTTTTTTACCACTCCATTGTTAGTCGTGAATATTAGACGCTAACGAAATGTTAATAATCGTATTGATGCTGGCTAGTTGAATAGCTACACAGCATCGAAATGTGATCGGATGGTGCGAGAGTTGGCTCGGACTCGGCAAGTTCAAGGTGAGCACGTCGCTCCACCCACACGCGCCGCTCCTAGTGCTAGCACAACCGTTACACTGGACCTTAACACAGGGCTACATACCATGAACGCTAAATTACTGCTTCGGCTATACGACTATATAAACGATCATTGAGCTGTATCTGAACAACGTACTCCGCAACGATAGGAACTTGCAGCGGAATTACAGACGATTCAATTAAAATGCTCAGTTTTTGTCTTTAATAAGTTTTCCAATTAAAAATTACCTAAATAATTTTCATTCCATCTATCTTTAATTCGGTACATAAAGAGACTTGGAGTTATAAAAGTAAGTTTTTAGATGTATCAGTATACTATTATGTAGTAGGTACAGATGGAAAATTTTCCAAGCTAATTAGTTTAAATCGAATAATAGGTACCATATCCATACTTCATTAAGTTTCTATAACAACTGGCAGCCCTAATATAAAGTTTTGTTTATTTAAGTAGGCACTACAGTACGTATACTCACTTCTTCAAACAATCGTCTCTCTAGAATGAGGTGCAAACGTATATAAAACGATAAATTAACCACGCGCTAATTCAATATTTCAAGGGAATTAGTTACTTACTCAAAAATGATAAATGTGTTAAAAAAATCAATTTTAAAGAATAATTTAAAATTTCATTTAAATTCTACCAACTTAAATAAAATCTCTCCTACTTAAATATAAGCTTATTTCATTTATGACTGTTGAGACTGTTTTCCACAAAAAATTGAAAATCTATTAAAGCTATTAATGTTGAGAGAGTTCAAATCACCGTAAAATATTGTCATTTAAAAGATTTTATAAAATTTTATTTGATGAAGCAGTCGCTTATCTTCTTGCAATAGTAGGATCTTGCGATGATTCTTCGAATAACTAGCAGTTGTGTTTAAAATAGTGTCCAAGAAATAACAATATTGGATTTAAATACGACTTGGAAAATAAAGGAGGTAACTCGTTGCTCGTCGTTGATGTAGATATATTTTCAAAAGTATTATGCTAGCTTTCTAACAAAGGCTTTCGGTATCGCTCTAATGTGGACATTAACCTTTGGAAAGCGATACCCTGATTATTTGGTTTATCTAATCAAAATTAGAACGAGAATATCAATTATAATAGGTGTTGGAACAGTCAACTAAAAATCAGATTACTTATGATTGAACATAAGATGAAAAGAAAGATTTTATGCATACGCTATTACTTATTAGTACGCTAAGTATAAATATAAAGACCAAATTATTATTTTAGGTATAATTTTTGATATCATCAAAAAAATTTACTACATATTTCTATAAAACGTTTATATTAAAGGGATCTCGGCGTTGATACCAAATCATTGTAATAATATGATGAAAGTATAAGTACTTTTATTCAATGATCAGTATATTTTAATATGATAAAACATTCTTAAAATAATAATATAATAAATTTAAATTAAAAAAACTTAGTAATTTATATAATTACCTTGGTATAGTGATGACTTGTCCTAATTCATCAGCAAGAACTAATACGGTGCCTTGACCTGGAGCTCCAACTACTACTGAGACGCCTCCATCGACTAGTTGTCCACTACCGCTTACTAGCTGCCCATCTTCCAGCTGCCCACTTATCATTTCTACTCGTTTCTGATCCGGAGTCGTAGTATAAATAACAGTCTCTTTGTCGTCTTCATATATGAGATCTATGGGGGTCTTTTCATCGATTGATTCCATTCCCTGGTCGTAAACATCAGGCTGAACAGGAACTTTATTATCTGGGGCATATGCGGCCAGCTCGTGTGGGGAGTGGCGGTACGAGTGCGCCTCTGGGGGATAGCCGTCATCGGAATCCATTTCTACTTTGTGCGGATAGTAGTCGTGAGCGGGCTGGACTGGCGTCATGGTGGCGAGGACGGCGTGAGCCGGGGCCGGCGATCGTGGCGCGGAAGGCGGAGAGGCGGCGGCCCTGGGGGTGCGGGCTCGCTCGTCGCAGGCCACTGGCTGGGGCGACGCGGACATGTCGCCGCGCTGCTCGCACGTTGCAGTGACGTTTTTGTGCAGGCGGAGGCGCCACTCAAGAGCGCCCCGCTCAACACTGAATTTCCCAAACTTTGATTTCTGAAATAAAGACCCCATCAGTAATATACTACATCATAACATTTGTTGATAAACGTGAATGTCGTGCTCGTTTGCTTCAAGTTTTTAATAAATCACTGACAGTTCGATGTCTTTCGATGTTTTTCGAAGTTCAAAAACTAAAAATGAAAGTAAATGACAACAAACAATTCAAAACAAAGCAAGAGGATCAGCTGATTCGAGTCCAGTTAGAACAGAACAAGTATTAAGTGGCACCTGACCGGCCCGAACTCGTTCAGGAACTACGTTGCCCTGGCGCTCAGAAAAGCACCACCAAACGGTACAAACTGGAAAGACTATAACATATCCACGTGGTTGTCGAACTTGTTATAGGAGAACAATAACATGAGAGAGATTTTATAACGACAGTTTCCAATTAAACTTTTTGATAAAAGCATATTAGTTTAAGAGGGTTGTTATATTCCATGTAAAACTAGTATGAAACATTTAATGACCTATATTTAAAAACAAAAACACTAATGTTTCTCTCAAGCATTCAAAAAATTCAAACTTTTCTTACACACGCTTTGGAAGCTTTCTCGTTGTATATTACAGAGGCTGTGAGGGCCGTGGAGGGTGTAAGAGAGACAAAAACATAAGCCTTAATAGCGTAGGTACTGAACGCAAGATAAACAAGGACAGATATATATTTAAAACAAAATAAATGGTCAAGATTATATCTGACCAATGTTGAAATTCGATATCTCTTCACATGAAATTTTATTGTCATGCATATTTTAGTAAATTTAAGCACGTGAAACGGGAAAATAATGTAACGTTTTATAAAGAAAACCTTCGATAACTACATTATGAAATACAATTTCGATCTGGAGTGTTTAGAACTTAATAAAAAACTGCATTAAATTTCAGTATAATATTACTTATAAATATATATATACTACTTGCTATCGTTGATTGTGTATTAATATTTAATTGCCTTGAAACATTCTTTGGTCTCATATAAACGTTGTCTCTCGGCAGGAGTAGGAAAAATAAAAGTACAAAAAGGCTTCGCCGCGAAGCTGGAACGTCGAAGTGTACGCGCGCACACAAAGACGTGCAAAGATCGTTGAATGCTTATAGCTACACACAATAAGAAATAATCGCACGTAAGTAACTCGCACAAAGATTTACCTCACTGGTACTACCTTTTATCCCTGGAATTATTTAAGGTTTTTCATTAAATATCGGATGTTTATTCCAAAAAAAAGCAAAGTAAGCATCGGCAGTGCTAAACATGAGATAGAATATGCTTTCGCTCTCAAAGCAGAGAGACTGTCACAAACAAAGAGACCAATTGGAGGTCAAGTTTCCTGAAAAGGATAACAATCATCACGACATGAGCACTGGCAGAAAATATAAACGAGCACGACATTGCACTGGCACTAATGTCGGGGGCGGTAGCGAGAATCCTGGCGCAAACCGTCACGCACGCGCGTCAAACTAGTCTCGTGACGTCACAGCCCGCCCGGCAAAATTACAAAACCGGCCGGGCGGCTCAGCCGAGTGCGCCAACAGGCAACAAGCAGCGCGGTGCAGTGAGGAACGCGCAGTCGACCGACCCCGACGCGCCACCGGAGTATCACATACCGTGGGCGGCGTCACGACGCTGCGGGCGGCGCGGCCCCGCCCACGGTCTGTGATACTCCAGCAGCGCGTCGGGGTCGGTCGACTGCGCGTTCCTCACTGCACCGCGC
>CAJQZN010041651.1:0-10332 GCA_907164685.1 Colias eurytheme
AGCCCCACGGCGAGGTGGCGCGCGGTCGGCGACAGCGCCACCGACACCGCGCTCTGCTCCAGCACCGCCGTGTGCAGGCACTGCCCCAGCCGCGACCACTCCAGCGAGTACACGCCTGCGACACATCAAACACGAACCATTGACGTACCATAAACGACTAGACTCACAATCGTAAATTAACCCGTCGACACATAATATTAAAGAAATCATATGAAAACATAGCTCACCTAACCAGTGATTAGTATTACGTAACCGAGGTACGGGTAGCAGAGCGACCAACAGCCTCCCATCTTTGGATATATCGATGCTTGCATCGTTATGGATTCTGCATCTTTGGACTACAACATTCTTAGAACCTGAAAAAATATTGAAGTTTTAACATAATATAAATCGTGCATATAAAAACTGTATTAAAAACAGTTATTATTTTGAAAACGTACTATCGGCAATATCGGGTGTGTCGCCTTTGGTAAAGTCCCAAGCTTGCACTCGATGCGACGGCGCTGGGAACGTTTCGGATATGATGCCGGCGTCCAGCAGGCCGGCCATGCCGCTCATGCGCCTCGCACCGATACCAGCGATACCGTTGCCCTCTGCACCACCTCCCCCTGCGCCATCACCGTTACCGTCTTCGTCGGCCATGGCGTTCTGTTAACATTTACATTATTTACTTTAAGCAACAAGGATTAACGCGATTGCTTTGTAAATATATCAATAAATACTATAAGTTGTGTACCTGAGCTAAGATTATTGGCTGCAAATATTCATGAATCCTTGGCAATCTCTGCTGTTGATTCCCTTGTTCTTCCGGACTATCAGGATCATTAACTTGTAGAAGGGACAATGCCGCATTACTTATAACGGCGTGCAGTGGGCCAGAATCTTCTGATTGGGCATTCATAGGTAACCGTGGTAAAATTCGTTCTCTGCCCAGAATTGGTGAGCGACCGTCGAAAGAAGGTCTACGACTACTTTGATCGGCGTTATTTTGTAATGGCGATGGATTGCCTTGCTGGTTTTCATTATTCTCCTGAAGAGTAAACATTTCTCTCACTGACGACGGTGTATACAGACGAATGGTTTGCAAACGCCTATATCTGCTTCTTGCAACATTTCTAAGCCTTACAGCCTGCATATGGGCTATTCGTATTAAATTTATCCTATGTTCAAATTCGTTCATCACTTCCGGAGGAAGTCTAGATGGTTCCTGATTAGGGTTTTCTCCTGTGGAAAACCTTGAAGGACCAGCGACAGGTTCGGGATTAGCAGATCCAATTCTGGGTGTCGAAGGTGTTTTGATTATATTTTTACGAGGGAGTGAACGTAAGACCGGAATCCTGTGTGTGGCCATAGGAGGAAAAGCTCTCTTTTTTATTAACGGATGCGCCGTTGGATTAGTTCGGTGTAATGCTTTCAATCTTCTACTCTCTTGGTATAGTTCTCTCCTACTTCTTGCAGTTGCTGAATTATTTCTATTCGCTGCAGCTATAAGTACAGCAAGACGGTTACTCCATCTCTGTGTGACTGAATTTGGAGAAGATACAGGGGAATCATCTTGCGTATTATTAGCATTTGATCCTGAAGCTGATGTCGTTGAATTCTCACGATTTGTAGATGTACTTCCGCGAGTTCGTTCTTCTTCAGTCTCACTTGAAATCGAATTATGCGTACACTCGCTTTGTTCATTCGTATTACTAGTAGTAGCTTCATTGTTATCTACGCGATTTGTATTACGGTTGTCAGATCTTTGAGGCGATTGATTGTTACTGGCGTTTGTCCTACCACTGTTTCTATTAGACATTAGCATTAAGCAAGTAATAGCTAAAGCTTTTTTCAGCGTTCGTAACATGTTAATGATGAGTTGGCTTAAACCTCGTTCTTCTAAACACATCATCATCATATTGAACATAACTGATAAAACTTGCATGGCGCGCATGCGTATCTCATGCCTTGTTGCACTAATTTCTATAGCCCGGGCAAATTCCCGGCGTGGTCTATTGTTATATCTTTGTGATAAACGATTGGATGCAGAATTACGCGTTCTTCGTCGAAGATCATCATCATGTCGCCATCTATAATTAGGTTGTAAGCGTCGCCTTACAAATGGCGAGTATCGACCTCCCGAAGAAGATCTTGTCTGTGAGGTCCTACTTGATTGTCTATTGTCATTTGTGTTGTCTGGTGTAGTACTCTGTTCATTTTCAGGAGTGTCTGAATTGTTAGAAGCATCTCTATTTGTCTCAGAATTCCTATCTTCTGACCTTTGACTACTTCTAGTCCTACTGGAGCCACGATTGACATTGTCAGTCACTTCGGTCAGCATCATACACCTTTCTAATAGAGATCTTGTATAATAACTAGTAACATCTTGTCTACCTGTTTCTCTGTGTAACATCAGAATACGTCTTCTCAAATTTTCCCACATGTTACGTAAATCCCGCATACTTATACGTTGACCTCGAAGCCAAAAATTCGTAAGTTGTTGTGCATGTTTCTGCAATGCATTGACACCACCTCTTACTTTCCTAAATGCTTCATCTGATGACAATGTATTACCACTTGACCAAAAATTATCTCTACTAGTTGATGGCATGTTTGGGTCAAAGTTGCTGTTTTGATTTCGATTTTCAGATGGCTCATCATTATTTCTTGTACTCGTACTTGTACCTTCATCGGTTGCGTTATTTTGAATGCGCACATGAAATCTTCTACTGTTAGAAGACACATTTAAACCACTTCTTTCAGGAACATTATCTGAGACGGGTAAATCATTGTTCAATTCGAATACAAGTCTATCAGTAGGGTTTTCTAGCCTATTAGAATTATTACTACTAGATGTTTGACGATTAGTATCTCGTGTATTATCTTCTCTAAAAGTAGAATTTCTCGTTCTAAATATATTTACTTCAGGGGGATTGTCACTGTCTGACTCTGAACTAGAAGACAAAAATATTGTATTTTGATGTAAGCCACTAAATAAACGTGGACGTGGACGATTATTGCGAGTTCTCGCAACACCATCACTGTCATCAGAATGTGCTCTAGTTTCATTTTCTCTTCTTTGAATATTTCTTTCTGCCCGGGTCAAAGTTGACAGTGACATATTAGTTATTAAATTAAGTAACCTTGTTCCAGAATCTCTAAGAATGTCTCGTATTAAGTCTAGACTTTCATTAATTGTTTGAGCATCTACTGGTGTCGACATTCGGGCTTGTGTGTAAATAGAATTTGAAGGTCTATGAGCGCTAGAACTGGCAGAAGTGTTTGGAGTCGATGAGGAGCTAAAAGAAGAATCATTATCGTTGGTAATGGGATTCTCATTCTGATTGTTATTTGAGGGATTCGGGGAACATCTATGCAGTGATAAATCAAGAAGCAATGGAGATTCAGACCTATGTCCTGGAAACAAACGTGTGCGAGACGATCCTGCAGTAGATTCGTTATCCTGGTTATTGAGAGGGCTACTTGTAAAGGAAACTCGGGAAGGTCTCGGAGTGCCATTTGTGGACGAAAATGGATTGGGAAGAAGTCGTGTCACGCGTTCACTTTGATCTGTTTGACTTGCTGACCACAGGGATGTTCTAGAACTTTCACCTAAAGGTTGAAAAGCCGAAGGTCGGGATCCAAATATGGAAGATTCTTGTCGCGTGGTGTTTTGATCCCTAAAAGAAGTAAAAATAATTTATAAAATTATATAAAAACAAATGTACTTCATTGAGAACAAGAATTACCTTGAAGGATCATTGCCAAATGATAAAGCATCAAGATTCAATAATCTACTGCTATTAGCTTCTACATCTGTGTTTTCTGCATTGTCTTGTCTATTTGATGTACCCGGTACTGGATCATCTAAAATTTAAAATATTATGATAGATCAAAATACACATAAACAATTTTTTAATAACAGTGAAATATTACCATCGTCAAAATTAAGTAATGTCGATAAATTGGGTCGCGCCATACGTGTATATCCATTGGCCTCTGGTGTTGGATCAGTTTCCATTGGGTCAGTACCTCTGTCCGTCTGTGGAATAGTTAAAATATATTAATATTTTATAACACACCCTAACAAAGACTGAATTTTAATTTCTCGAGTTAAATAATGCACAAGTATACCGTGCTGGGCGGTGGCGTTGTCGCGGTGAGTCTATGTCGTACCATAAACAACCTTTGATAGTTTCTCACAAGGCTATCATATCGTTGCACTAAATTTTGATAAGAGTTCACAATCACATCCCTTGTTGGTCCCGGGCTATCTTGAGATCTATTATTTCCAGGATTTTCATCAGGATCATCCCTTCTACGGTAATTTATTACATGTGGAGGACTGGAATGAGTGTTTCGTTGAAGGAGAGATGTGTGGCCGCCTGGTGATGTCCACAGCGATATGCCAGTAATCAATTTGTATCCGAGAGAATCAAATGCTACGTATCTGCAAAAAATAAAAGTTATTTTGAATAAAAAAGAATTATGTAAAATCTTTTGTAACAACAAAAATGTTAAGTTGTTCAGGTAACGCACAGAAGATTAGCAAGAAGAATGTTCTTGTGCATATTACTGATTATAGCATTAGTTTAATAAATTAAAATCACTACATAGTATAAAACAAAGTCGCTTTCTCTGTCCCTATGTCCCTATATCCCTATGTCCCTTTGTACGCTTAAATCTTTGAAACTACGCAACGGATTTTGATGCGGTTTTTTTAATAGATAGAGTGATTCAAGAGGAAGGTTTATATGTACAATAACATCCATTAAATAGTGGAGAAGTACTGTTATTTTTGAGGTTTCTAATGTGATGTCGTAAATAATTACATTTTTTCCGCTTACATTGCAAACGCAGTCTGAACCCTACGAGTTTTATCAAAATAATGTACTAAGTATTGTACACATTGAAAAGGTCTACAGAAAAGTCCGCGACGGTATATGTCTATCTCTTATGGATAACCCACAACAACTTTTTTTTGTCGTTTACTTTTTACGACAAATGATGGCTAATTTTCGATGCGATTTTAAGCAATACAGCATTAATCCTTAACCAATTAAATACCTGGAATACATTGTTCATTTAATAAAGATCTATATGGGCCTTTACACCGTATGATTTAAGTGAATATTTTCGAAGATATTACAGATTTAAAAATTGCGGGACGTAGCGTTTGCGACGGCCGGCCGCCATTGCACCCGTGCGAAGCCGGGGCGGGTCGCTAGTTTATTATAAAATATTTTTTTTTTAATCAAATCAAAATTTTATCTTTCCAAATTTAATGTTGGAGTTCTTATATTTTTCTGAAGCAAACACCAATTTACTAATTCATACTTTTTTAAATTGTCTAGCAAGCAAACATTTATATTTATTTCTGAATATGACATTTCCATCTAAAGAAATAAAACTCCAATGGGAAGAGGTTGCATGATATACTTTATAGTTCTAGGTCAGTTAATAATTGGTGTTCAATTAATTATTGGTAATCTAATTTCATAGACATACCTGACTTTTTCATTAATATTATTTGTGGATACTTTAGTGAATGGAGCTGGTCGACTCCAGTCCCAGAAATACAGTTCATTGTAAGTAGCAATGACTAAAAGTTGTTCTCGAGGATGGAAAGCTATGGATGCTATCACTGTTTCCTTTTGCACACTCCAAACTTCACTTCCACCCTATAACATTTAGTCAGATTATATTTTCATAAAAATATTGAATAAAATACATTTTTATTAATATTTATCATTTGACAAGCCATTTTTAATAAAAATAACAGGTGTACTTACACTAGAAATATCCCAAACTCTAACTTGTCCACCCAGACAGCCAGAGCCTATTAGTTGAGGGTGTGATGGATGGAAAGCAATACACCATGGTGTTCTGGGGTGTCCTTTCAATATCCTCACATGTTTGCCACTTGCCAGCTCCGATACATACACATTATGATTGCCATGTGTAGAAGCAACTTTAGTCCTAAAAAATTAATAACATTTTAATAAACACCAGTCAATTAAATCTCATACTTAAATGTAGAAATGAATTTGGCTTACCCATCAGGACTAAACACCATGAGAAATGTAGATCTAGGATAGCCTGGCAGATCACAACACTAAGAAGGTAAGGTTTTAATTAATATTTATATTTTTTTTCATTATCAAGACAAGAAATTGAATGTAATGGGAACTTACTCTTATTTTGAGAGGTTTCTGCACAAGTATGTCTTCTGCTACATTCTCAAGCACAGTCTTGTTACTAGGAGAATGGAGAGGATTGACTCCTCTCTCCCTCCATTGCCAACTTCTTGCAATATTGCCAATATTTTGAGCTTCATCAATTTGGTCATTTTTGCTTCCTAGCCATTCAGGGTCTATTATTGGATCCATTACCCTAACATAAAAGAAAAACTTGAATGAGAATACTACAACTTAGTATGGATCACATTTGATTTGACTTATGTAATATTTACAATTATTACCTTATTACTGGGTGATTAGTTTATCATATTGGGAAAAATAAACCTGAAACAAGAAATAGTCAATAAATTTCAATTTCCAGAGTTGATATCTTAAATTATGAAAAATCACAGGGCGTTAAAAGCTTCGCATGGACAAGAATATTATTTAATAGTAGTGTTACGACAAATAACATTGAGGATTCGTTGTTATTAGTATGCAAAATAAGTGATATAACTTAAGAGAGCCATATTGGAAAATCGTTACAGGTTATATTTACTGGAAAAATAAATATTACATGGAACATGAATAGAAGTATATAGTACTTCAAGAAAAAAACATGTAAGATAATATTTTTTTGATATTCCATCTAGAATTGGAAGATTGGCGTCAACAATGTGTCGATAAACAACAACACTTACCTGACTCATATTGATATATTCACGTCGAGTAGTGAAAAACAAATGATATACCTGTAGATAGGTTTACAATTACAAAGCTGTAAAATCACTAATTGCACTTTAATTTAGCCTACAAAACTATAACAAAACTCTTTTACGGTAAACACACAGCTGCGAGCTGTCAAAAAATTCGGATGTCGAATTTAGGGGTTACCAGCTATAAAATGTATCGAAAAGATAGACTATAGTCTATGTTCAATAAAAACATTTTTTTAATCCTACTAATTTTTGTAATTTATAAAATACAAAAGATACAATACCTTAGAGTATATATTAATACAATAGTATAGAGCGCGTGTATTGCACAAATTGCTTAGTGCACATCGTAGGCAGATGAGCTATATATACTTTATCGATGTGTGTGTGACAAATAGGGATGGGTAGGTATCAATTGCGTGTTGAACCATCGATAAGTTGTGTAAATAAATATGTATCATAAGTAAATTTTATGTTCAATAAGTTATTAAAGGAAAAATATATGAATAAAGTATAAATATGTAATTTTAAATTTGCTTACCAAGTACCAACTGAATTAAGTTTGTTTATTCCATTTGAATATTTCTTCTATTAATTATAAGTACTTTAAAAAAATATGTTTAATTATTGGAATATCAGATAAACGTGAGTACTTTTTAAATAATAAATCAAACAATAATAATAATGTTTTAAAAATGTTAAATAAAAATAAGAAATAATTAATAATTTTAAATGATAATATAATAAATAATATTAATAATTGCACGCCTCATAAGCGAAGCGTTGAGGTGGGTACTACTGTCACTTCGCGAAAAACATCTGATTTTTCAAACTTAAAATGTCTTTATGTATCATACATTGCACTTGTAAGATAATACATACACACACATATTAAGAAAAAACACTATTTTTAACGTTCATGATATTTTTGATGTCATTTTTGTTATTTAAACTAGTTAAAAAACAGTTTAAAAAAGTTCTGTCTTGGACGTCCGTGTGTCTGTATGTGCGGATCCTTTTTCTTGTTAACACGATAGCGACCGAAATACTTTACTAATCGAGTCTTTTTTTTCTCTTACGCTTGAGTATGCTCAGGAATAGAACCCTTTCATTTTTCAGGGTCTGATTCGATGTGGTTTAATTGTTATTAAATAAACAAAAATAATAATTAATAAATATTTATTAAAAAAAAAATATGAGGCGTGCACTTTTGGATTTTCCAAATTATTTTTTTATTTCATTTTATGATTTATCCATTCTACTATCAAAATCTTCAAAATCAATTTAGCGGTTCAGAAACTATATCGTAAAATGACATACTTTACATTTACACTATAATACATTCACATTCATAATATTAGAAAGTGTATCATACAAAACACACCACAAATTTATTTAAAAATTTATTTACATTTTTAAAAGAGTTTTAATTTTAAAGTTAAATAAATACATAATTTGTAAAAATATAGTTCTTCTAGTAAACTTTATATCGAGTACAGCGTTGATCAGGTCACATCACTACGATAAAATGGCGGCAGTGAGGCGCGCGAGCGAGCCTGCGCGTGTCCGCCTTCCACCTTCCCTTCACCCCCGCGATGCTAGATTTATTTTCTTAAAAATAAGTATAACAATCGACTTACCGATGAAATGTGATACTGGATTTAAATTTTGTGTATTTTCTAGTATCGTTTTTGCAAGATATAACTGCACATTTCACCATGTTTATTCCTAGATATGAATAAAAATCAAGAGCAACGCACTTCGTGAGCACTCAACCACGACTACGAGCGCGCGCGGCGGGAACGTCGTGTTGTTCCCACCTGTGCCTACTGTTCCCACTTGGTTGTTCGCGCTCTATAGATATCTATACTCTAAGTACAATACTTTGTCTGTATTTGTATAAAATGAGTCTGTATATACACCTTAATCTTTTGATTTTAGACACTGATTTTAGAATTTAGACCAATAATGTAGCTTCTAAGCTAGATCTAGCTAGTATATATATAGAAAGTACTAAGTAGTATATAGTAAGCTATAGAAATACATTCTTTTTCACGCGAATTTGTCTGTAAGGAAAACACGATTCTAAGTTGGTCAAAGATTTTATATTTAAATCACATACGGGCCTATTCAACATTGCTATTTTAATCTTGAAGGCGCTGCATAATGTTTAAATTGATTTAAATTCAATGTTATTAAAAGTTAAGGTATAGGTTACCATACAACATTGAAACATTCTACCTTTATAAATGATACACTATCGCCCACACACGATTGGATGTCAATGTGAAATGAATCAATTATCGTGCGTGAAACAGTGACAACTGAAGTAACATGTGCCTAATTCGCCACATTTTGACGTGCCACTCCAGTAATTTATTATGAGATTTTGTAAAGTAAGTTTTGTAAACTAGTTTTGATAACTCTAGGTATTTGAAACATTAAATGGTAGGTAGTTAAATGGTAAAAGTAAACTTGTATAAATTCAAAAAAGACGGTGCGCAAACTAAGATTCCGTATTATTTTCTCCAATGATCAAAAGAAATTTTAGACTAAATAATATATCATTAGCTAACCTAACCTATAATAAAAAAAAAACTTCAAATTACATCTTTATAAAAATTGAAACAGATTGCGGTTTTAGTAGATAGGTAATGAGTAATGACTAATGTTAATCTCATTTTTCCTTCATTTTTCTAACGATTTTCCTTTTAAGTATTTTTATAAGTCTAACTACAAAGGAAGTAAGTAATTAACTTGTTCGATATCTAGTCGTGATGCGATCGTTCGTGGATACGTAGGACAACTTTGAAGTTGTGGTTATCATTGCTTTTGAATAAAAACTTTTATAATTAATTCCAAATGCAATGATGAAATTGACTAGGTATTCAAAAAATTTATTTCGCGCGAAATTTGCCAAGGTAGATTTCAATTTAGATGGTAGATTGGTATTATTCAATAACATACCTAATAATATTACGTTTTTTAGTAATAATTATTATCCATTATCTAATAGATTTCTAATTTTAATCAATTTTAGCAATTTTAATTTTATAAATATGTAATTTCGATTTTGTATTGTTTAAAGTAAGAAAGAAAGAAAGAAAATACATTTATTTGTACCGATGCACATTAATACATAAAAATAAATAAAATTAACTTATAACTAACTAGTTACAACGGCACAAAATGGATAATATCCACTCAGTGGTTTGAGAATCTAAGGACATAATATATAATACACTTAGATTCTCCACTGATTTTCAGTGGACATCACATTGAGATCCTGACAGTGGCAGTGTACTTATTATGAAAAAAATTAAGAATAAAATAAAAGCAATAATATATAAGTAGGATATAGGTAAGTAATATGATCAAGTGTTTATGATGATGAGCTTTTTTCCATAGAATAATAATTGTGTTCGTATTAATTTTTTAAAGGATTATTTATTTTT
>CAJQZN010041656.1:0-36564 GCA_907164685.1 Colias eurytheme
TTTCTACGCCACCTTTTGTAGAGCATAAATACCTACAGACTGGATTATCAAGGAAATGTACCTGACGAATATTGGTTGATCACGTTTAGTAAATTATGCGTGTTGTATACAGGTTAGAAGCGGCTATAAGTTATGTGTTTCTGGTACCTGTGGTTTAATAAATGTATGTGGTTTCATGCTGTTTGTAGGAAGACGAATTTATTGTATTTTTGGTAAAATGAAATTTCAATACCTATAATAAATAATTAAAAAAAACATTATTAAATACTACCTTAATGTAGTATCTACTCGTGTATGTAACGTATTACGTAACTAAGTATATAACTGTTTATCGATCTGTAATATTACCTCAAAAAATGAAAATTTGCAATTGGAACACCACCTAGTAACAATACACATAAGGAATTCGGGCTCTTCCCTATCACAATATTAGGCTAACTCAGAGTAAAGAATAAAAAAATAAAGGGATATAAATACAGATCAATTTGTCGAAGTAATACTACCCCTAAACTTCCCACACTTGGATCACCCTGTATTTGCTTACCGTATTGGTTTCACATAACATCAGCGATTCATCAAGTGAGTCGATCTATCATTCTGTCGGTCGGGAACGGCTGTGAACCTTGTAAAGCCGATAAGGAACAATTCCAATAGTTTTCAGATTAATTGATCTCCACTTCTGGCGCACCCTGTATACCCACTTAGAAGTTAAGGCACATTGGTATAAAACTTCCCGGAATGTTTTCAATTTATAACTGATTGACCGAGCTTTCAAGTTCGTGGATATTAATTAATGCTAACTTTAAAATTGGTTATTGTTATACATTTCAATGGAAATTTCAAATCATCTGCAGCCACAGAAATTCAAACTTAACCTAACTTGGTAAGAACACGATTTAATCAATAAAAACTAATAATTATTATGAAGAAAATACGGAATTTTCTCTATTCTGAGGAAACTTTCGCCAGAGCATTAGATTTACGAACTCATTTCTATATTACATATCAACATAATTTGTAAGTGCTAAGTGCGTAGGTATAATAATAAAATCCTCGTCTTTTATATCCAGAAATTTCTTAGTGTATAATATTGTATCAGTGATTACATTTACTCATCATTAATAAAACGTCCTTTAATCAAGTTATCACACGGGTCATTGAATTCTGTTCGGAGGAAAGTAAATATATTAATATTGAATGTGGATAGAAGCTCCTTTACTTACTTATATGTTTAAGAAAAAATGTAACGTATCTTATGTAGTAGGCATACCGTCTTACATCCATAGAATATTATGAAAGCACCAAATTTTTAAAATGAAATATTTGCAGAATAAAACAATCCAGAAAAAGACCTACCGCATGCCTGTCCAAGCATTCTGGCTTTTAGCCTTTGTTTTACAGACGAATCTATTTCTCCAAATTACTTAGCAGTGCAGTAAAAGAGCGAGAATCATCCCTGTTTTTATATTTTATGCAAACCTTTTCTGTTTGTAAGTTTAATAAGTTATCGATAGAGGCTGGCGCAGCCAACGTTATAATTTATTTCTTTGTCTATTTAATATCCCTACACCAAATTATTTTCAAAGATAGCTATAGAAACAAATGTTTAAAGGTAAGAAAACATCGTTACACAATACGCTCCGAATTTTAATTTAAACGTTAAAACGGGCTTTGTAAATCAGTGTAACAATAACCTATGTTTGCATAAAGTCCAATTTGGTTTCACACGCTTTTGTCGCGTCTATTTGCTTTGCCAGAATAATTGTTGTCTGACTCTAAACACGGATTCGAATAGTAAATGAATGCACGTTGTCTCTGTATGTAAGTTTTAAACATTTTTATATATGCCGAGAGATAAATTAAACTCGCTGTGCTAAAAACGAACGAAAAGGTGCACTGTGTAAGTTGCAAGCGACATAATTATATGTGCTTTAAGGAATTTTAATGTTCTCTACTCGTCATAAACACACGTTGAAGCTTGAAGTCGTTTTGGGGTAAGGCGTCATGTCCACTGAGTATCGTCGACTTTTTAATATTATTTTTACATAATTTATGTAAATAAAGATTTTGTCATAGTTTAAGGGTCCAGATCCACAAAAGGAAAAAAAACGGAACATTTATAAGATCTTTCTACTTTGTTGTCCGTCCGTCTGTCTGCCTGCCTGTTTTAAGTTACCTACTTTTACCTGCACTAAGTTAAGTAATAATAATATTTTTTGTAGTCAATCAGTAAGTGATTAATAGTATAAGTTAGATGAAAATCTTTTTTGTTTTTACCCTATTTACTGGCGATCAAAAAGGATCTTATTGATATAAGTATCTTATTGAGCCAAGTACCAACCCATATCGTACTGTTAAACTACAGTAGATGTAGTAACGTATCTCTCTAACTCGCTCTAGCCATTTCCACCTCCGCACTTTCATCTATTTACCATTTCTGAAAATAGCGCTAGAAGTGGAAACCTCCCCTTACCACTTACCAGTTGAGAACACAACCAGAAAGTCACTTCATCTTAAAGTATAATCCAATTATATTCCCGTGCACGCCTGACGCGTCCCTACAAACAACTTAATATTTTGATGAGCTTATCTTGTTTAGAAACTCCGCTATTTCTATCAGAGGTAAGCTGATAATTAGTTGAGATTAATTAAAAACTTTGTTAGTTAAATTTTAAAACTATTAACGAGCCCTGGAAAATATATTGAATGTGATTTTTTTAACTAACGCCGTTATCTACCCACGCGTTTGATCTAACTTGGTTTAAATAATAAGCGAAGTTGTGTAATGTTTTAATGAACCTTGGAATTATATTTTAGAAGTCTTTTTTTACGTTCGATCGTGGATTACCTAAACATGGTATTTTTGATCTCTATGAAAATAAGTATCAATATTTAGCAGTATTGCAGGTGTTACCTATAATATTGCAATTACGTTTAATATTGTAAAGTTTGAACTTGAACCGAAAACGTCCTCATCTAAATCACCTACGCTCATTTCATGATTAATGGTCTCTACAGTTGAAGCATAATTTATTCCAAATAATTGACAAAGCTTATCGCCTAACGCAGTTAGGATACATTACAATTATTAGCCGTTAAACTAACACGCTATATCAAATTTTAGTAGTTCAACGTAAATTATTACCTATATATTATATTACAATAGACCTGTATATAAGCTTGGAAACTCGATATTATTGTGGACTGTATTCAGGTAATATTATGACCACGTTATTACTTATTAGCCTTGCGCAATGAACATTAATTAATTATTGGAATGTATGCATTATTGCTTTATTTCGATATCATGAAACGTAACCCAGTATTGATAGAAATAATAAGCGGGAACAACTAAATTACTCATGTGTGTATCAAATGTGAATAAACGAAAAAAAGACCTTCGTGATCCAGTGATTTGCTACCCAATTCAGACGAAATCTTGGGTTAAAAATCTACACGGTGAATTTTGCACGCCTCATAAGCGAAGCGTTGAGGTGGGTACTACTGTCACTTCGCGCAAAACATCTGATTTTTCAAACTTAAAATGTCTTTATGTATCATACATTGCACTTGTAAGATAATACATACACACACATATTAAGAAAAAACACTATTTTTAACGTTCATGATATTTTTGATGTCATTTTTGTTATTTAAACTAGTTAAAAAACAGTTTAAAAAAGTTCTGTCTTGGACGTCCGTGTGTCTGTATGTGCGGATCCTTTTTCTTGTTAACACGATAGCGACCGAAATACTTTACTAATCGAGTCTTTTTTTTTCTCTTACGCTTGAGTATGCTCAGGAATGGAAACCCTTTCATTTTTCAGGGTCTGATTCGATGTGGTTTAATTGTTATTAAATAAACAAAAATAATAATTAATAAATATTTATTAAAAAAAAATTATGAGGCGTGCACTTTTGGATTTTCCAAATTTTTTTAATAAATAAAACGAATTAAAGAAAGTAAGTAAAAACTAAGACATTTTGGCATCTTGAATATTTTTAGTTTCGTCTTCTAACTATGATATGAAATAGGGTTCTGTCTTTATGAAAAAGTTATGCAAACTACCACTTTTAAAATAGGGAAAATTTAATATAAAGAAACAAACCATTTCAAGTTATTTCATAATTTATCGATTTGCTATATTGTTCATGAAAAAAGATGGTATCGTTATATAACAAAATTTGATCAAAACTTATCACTTATCAATAAGTGTTCCTTAAATTATTCAAGCGAAATTATCTCCTTCCATCACAAAGAAAGCTCATTCATGCATTCAACGAAGTGACCTAGGAACGGTTTTTGTTACTTTTTGCCGAACCCGTAGCTAATGTACCGAAGAATAACTTTGATTTAAGAGCCACTATGATTTATTGTATCCATTATTTATCGTTCTCAATTAAGACGTTATTAATATCTCTCTTTTATTATAAATCATTTCGAAGCTCACTATTTGGATCTTTTCAGAGAACCTCTTGCGTAATTTATTTTTTACATTGTTACGTAGAAACAATAATAGTCGTTAATCTTGGTCTTTGTAGCGAATTTAATAACTTTGATTTGTTTTCCCATTTAATAACCAAGTAATTCAGATTCTTACATATTTCTTTAAGATTAAGAAAATATGAAATAAACAACCCCCTTTTTGCTAAAAAACGACGTCGTAATCCTAATATCTATTTATAGCTACAAAACAGAGGTAACATAAATACAATTCCAAACCATGACCATGGTTATGCGGTTTTATTAATCACCCAAAGTACCGTAAGTTTATAACCGCTACGAAGCTGAATATCGTCGCCACCGAAACTATCGAGAATGCTCCTAAACTAACAAAGTGAATTTAGAAATCTAGCATCAAACACCAACTTCGAAATTTGCTAAGCCAATAATGCTGTGTTTCGCGAATCATTAATATGATATTACTTTAATTAACATAACTGAATACATTAATTTAGACATTGGTATTAATGTGAAGACACTTTGAAGCTTTGATGCATAAAATATAAGGTACGAGATAAAGGTGGAAGGGTATTATGGTCTGTATAATATATTGTTCACTGAATTAATATATCACATAAATAGGTTACAGTGTGTGACATGAGTAATTTTAACTTATATAAAGGATTATTAGTTTCTCGTTGCCCTTCAAATAATTTAATACGGTAATCAGTAAAGTAATTTAATTATTGTTTATTGCGAATAAGTAGATATATATATAACTAGCGGTCCGCCCCGGCTTCGCCCGTGGTACATGTTTACGTTTTCTCTACATAAGAACCATCCTCGTTCTTCAAGGAATATAATAAAAAAAGAATTATCGAAATCGGTTCAGCCGTTCTCGAGTTATGCGCTTACCAACACATTTTGCGATTCATTTTTATATATAAGAGAAGATAAGTAGCATGTTAAAAACTAGTCAAATTTAATGAGATGGCAAATATTATGTACAACGTAAATACTGACTGAAACTACTGCCCGTTATTTATCTCGCATCTTCATGGTATATCTGTAGATAGCGATGGCCTTCTTTAATGAGATGTCGTTTGTCGAAAAAAAAATTTATCTAAAACATTGAACAAACTACACAAACATAATTATTATTTTACGATACCTTTCGACTTACGTTCTATATCCATATTCTCACATTCTCCATTTCTGAGAGTCATAGTGATTATATAAAAGCCCTCTAATATTAATATCATCCCATACTTGGACTCATGACCGAATCTCACCAATCAAGACCAAGTAGGTAGAATAAAGTTTGTTAAAAAATTTGCTTAAAGCCTTGAAGATTGTAGTTTCAGTTATGCGAGTTTTCAATTAATGCATTGTAACCGAACGATAACGCGCACAATAACATAACGTAACTGTTTTGTTGATAAGGGAAATAACGAAAAAACGTAACTACTGTTTCCTATGAAATAAAGCATACTTCGGTGCCACCCTAGAAACCGAATAATACAAGACATCACTAGGAAGCAGGGAAACCAAGAAACATTTAATTGTGTCATGTTGCTTTTTGAACGACGTTTGAAGACACTGTTTATCATTACGTCATCCTTTTATTCATCCTTACTTCTTTTTAAAATATTTTAACTCGCCTAAGGGCAGTTTTAAAATCTGATGTGTATTACGAATGGCCTGGGTCTCAAATTCTTCTCAATACATTTTTTTTTTCGTGAAAATCCGCTCTGAGAATACTCATGAGCAGTGTTAGTTGATTACTACTATAATAAAAAGAGCGTAATATAAAATTATAGAACTGAAAAATGTATTATTTATACAATAAACCTAAACACTAAACAGTCTAATAAATTACCAACTGTTTCTGTGAAATATTCGGCGTCTAATCGAGATGATTGCGAGATTTAAAATAATTGCAGTAATATCCTAAATCTGAGCAGTAATTGTGCACATTAGGCTCTCGTTACGGACAAAGAAACGTCGATCTCGAACATCGATTATTCGAGAACTAATCGAGTTGCCGAGGTAATCTCATTTAGTTCAATAAATACAAAGATGTTTGTGCCAAGATAAATCGAATTGCTTTAATTAATGAATTGTTATTGGAACCGTAGTTAATATAATATCCATTAAATTTCGAATATATTTTATATATAGTCTATTATCTATTGATAAATATCTAATATCGAGTGTCTAAAATAACTTTAATATATTTGAGGGACTGTTTTTTAATTTTTTCATATTAAATGCTAAGGGAGTAGAAATACGAAAACAGAATTAATTTTTTCTCTGCAAATTTTCCGATATTTGCTGTATAAAACTCACTTATGTTTAATTTAGGTTAAAATGTTTATTTATTATGTAAAAACTTTTACAAATCGGATCAGATTTAGAGTATAACACAAAGATAAATTATCGAATGAGTTTAATCCCGTAAATTACTTATACATAATTCTGGGTAATTATTTACATACATATAGATTTTTTATAAGTTTATTAAAGATGTGTCGTTTTGGATCTTTTATTGGAATTTATAGTTCAACCTACATAATTGATATTAACTAAACATATTTTATATTATATTTAAACTCTATGTCCGTTAATTAACAGGAACGTATTGTTTAAATAACTATAAAACGGCATCTCGATTGCTTTCACAGAAATTGGGTTATAAGCAATTAGGTCGACTGCAAATTTTGATGATTCATGCTCTATTTCCTCTGCCATTCATTTAGTCGCCTCCAAATGGTATCCTTAGAGCTTTTATTAAAATTCCCTCTTTACTGTTGTGATTGGAATACTTTCACTTTCATGGTTATGAAAGAAATGTACAGGGCGAATAAGGGAAAGATCTATCTTCATATTTTTAGCGGCTTTGCCTTTTGGCAAAGGAAACCACCCATATTTTTATATCGGTGGCTTTCTTTTAGAATACAAAATAATGTTTTAGAAATGTAGGTAAATAATATTCGGCAGTGATATCTGAAATTATTTATTGAATAAGATTTAGCTCACACGCCTATTACGAAATATAGAAAAGAAAATCGTAATTGAAAATATAGTAGGAGCTATTTACGTGCCCTATTTTGCTGCGAAATATGAATTCACTCGAACACACTGACACAGAATAAGAAAAACCTAGAAATATTAAGACAAAAATAAAACGCCCTATCTATTGAACTCACTTTCAAAAAAAGACCCTCAAATAATTAAGTTAACGTTTTCATTAAGTATCTATCAAACGGCAAAAGGTCAAATAGAACTTTGGCGCTTTTTTGTCAGTTGCTTGAAATTTAGAAAGTCCAATATTAATTTTTAGATAACTTTTCGTTAACATAGCTCTCGTGTTACCCACTCGAAGAGGAAAAAAATAGGTCAATATTTGGACAATCTTTCAAAAACATTGTATAAAACTCATAGCATAGTTTTTAATTCACTAATATGATATGTACGAGTAATAGGACTGTTATTATTTTTTTACGGTGCTGTTTTTGTTTGTGTATGTTTTTCTTTTCGTTTTAAAGGCCAAGAACCACGGCAGGGTCACTGCATTTACTCATTAGTAAATAGTAGTCATTGTAATTATTGTATGATAAAAAAATATTTATTTAATCCACTTTATTGTTTATTTTACAGTATCTAACGGAATCTGCGCGTTATTTACGCTTTACTAGACACAGCCTTGAAGACCCTTAAAGTTATATCGATAGTTTTTTGTACGGAACACGTTTAGGAAGTAGGAAATGCAATAGAATGGCCTTCGAACCCTAAATGCATTTCGTTACAACTCACTGAATAGAACACTGCGCCATCAAGTGCTGGAGGTTGTTTGAAAAAATTGCATTCAAATACACATACCTTAAATTGCTTAGAAAAGGTTTAGACAAAAAAATATGAGGATTAATCATTGGTTGTTGTAAACTTCGATGAAAAACATTATTAATTAAAAGCGATACATATTTGAGTGGTGTAAGTTTTTGGGCAAAATACATGGTACGCAATCATATTTATATGAGCAATCGCATAACTAAAACTAAAAAATCTGTCAAGTACGAGGAGGTTTCGAGCATCAAGACTTCCAGTAAAAAATTGTTTGTATACAAATACTTGACAAATTATAATTATTTAGATGAAGTTATACGCATAGCTGTTTTCCATTTTCCCTATTTACTTAGGCCATAAAATATTGAGATCTAGGTCGAGAAGCCTATAGTTTTAGGCTCCCTGGAGGGTAACAAAACATGCGGTGTGAACGGCCATATCTTTTGATTGCGTTGACTTTGATCTATGATACTTTCTCTTCAGACTCCTACACATTTCCTAACATTATTAGCAAATTATCGAGTAAAAGAAAGACATGGATATACGGGAAGATAACTGTCATCTATCATCTATCAAGTTTATTTTCGAAGTAGGTAACATATAATTAATCTTCATCCCTCTTACAAAAAATATCAATATTGCAAAAAAATACAATATTTTCAGATAATTATTGTTACAAGGGTTTAATAAAATAAACTAAAGCAATATTGTGAGAAAACAGTTAAACTTTCTATTATATTGAGGTGTTTCTCCAGATATTATAAAAGCGCTACGGGAAACTTACTGAAATCGTACCTCCTCGCTATTACAGCAGTATATTTAATTCGATATTACATCTATTTATATAAAAATGAAACCTGTTTTTCTTGGTCACGGTATCACGCGTGAACGGGTGAACCGATTGCAATATTATTTTTTTTACCTATTATATTCCTTGAAGTACGAGGATGGTTCTTATGTAGAGAAAACCTAAATATGTACCACTGGCGAAGCCGGGGCGGACCGCTAGTTTTTTATAATTGTTTATTTATTTGACTCAGTTCAAAGTAATCACTACATGGAATAAACTAATAAAATAAAGCCGCTGTATCTGTCTGTCCTATGTATACTTATATCTTCAAAACTACGCAACATATTTTGATGCTTTTTTTAACAGATAGAGTGATTATCGAGGAAAGTTTTAGTATATAATTTATTAGGTTTTAGACAAAAAGGCCCGAATAGAAAACTAGTCACTATATAAACTCTAATTAATGTTCAAATATAGTTCGAATATGTACATATAACAAAGTAAACCCTAAACAAACTAACATTTAAATATTAACGCAAAGTTTGGTAACAAATACATGTATTTATATAACATACAACGTTATACATGCTCAGATTCACGCGTCATGGCAGAACCATTTATCAAACGATGTTATGCAGAAAGTGTACCCCAGTGGCCTGCAAGGAAAATCAATATGAACATTTTGGGAACGCGGAAATCCTGCTTTGATTGTATATGTTGTAGCTAGCATAATTTTTCATGTTTTGGAATAACATTAAGGCTTTGGATATCTTACTCTATGTTGAAGAATATATTCTTCAACATAGAGCAAGATTGCAAGAGCATGTGTGATTCAAGGAGCCTTTAGAAAATTGAAAATAATGTAATCATACTTAATTACCTATTATGTTTATTGTTATGCTTTACATAAAATTAATTAACTTTAATAAAGACAAATATTATGAGTAGTGTAGCAATAAGTTTTTATTGTATTTATTATACTTCACAAATTGTAAAATATGGAAGAACATTCTTTTGTACTGTATACATCTTGCTACACAAATTTCATTAAGTAAATGTGCTAAATCGTCAGATTGTTGTATTGGTTGTGTTGCTTTCCATGACAACAATTCACGTTACATTAATCTGCATCAACAAATTGCCAATAACACAAATAGAAAATACTACAGCTTTTCGAATAGACGTATCAAATGGAATTAAAAGGCAAATTTATAGCGACCTTCACAGTTTCATTCAAAGCCTATACTTTAACAAGTGAATCGCGTTTCGACATATCAAATTACCGTTCTAACGTAAATTATGGCCTCCAACTTATTTCCGTAATACTTTGTAAACATTTCTCCTAAAACATTCGTATTTCTCAACGAGGAATAAATTTAAGAAATTCTCCTCTAATTTCAACGATTAATCTTCAGAACGAGCTGTTTGTTCAAGGATGTTTTATGTAATGATATTAAAAATTATATAATTTTTACACCGCCGCTAGATACGACTTTTTAATTATTAAGGCGCGTTAATTGCTTTATTGTTTGAGTTTGAGTTTAGAATTTTTTAACCTTGAAAGTTAAGAATACGCGTACAATATTGTAATTAACGTTTACATGGATGTATGGATTTTTTATAATAAAGAAGCATATTATATATAGTTTTTTATAATAAAGAAGCATATTATATATAGATTTTTGATACTACAAGCTAGTAAGTGTTAGTAATTAATCGTCACTTCGTTTTGTAATAGACCTACCATTTCAGTCATGTAACTTTTTGATTAAATGATGAACATCCATCCAATCAATATCAGAAGCTTTTCCATTAGTAAGACAAATAGTTTCAAAGTATATTGCCATTAAGTCTCTAGAAAAGCATTTTATAACATTTGTGTACCTTTATTACTTTCACAATATAATAACTGACTTAAGATGATAAAATATGAAAATAAGACGCCATACTTGCTTCGAAGGGGAGAGATGCCAGTAAAAACTCAGGCAATTAGTTGCAGATTCATTTCCATATAGAAGGGATAATAGCATAGGAAAATATAATAATAATATAATTCAACCTTAGAAATTATATACTAAAGCTTTCTTCTTGAATGTCTTATTTTTAAAAACAAATCAAAATGCTGTTGCGTAATTTTAAAGATCAAAGCAAACAAACACGCATGTTTTATGCTATGTAGTGATAACAGAGAAAACGAATGATATACAATACAAATAAATAACATTTATTTATTTATTTATTTATAATTCTTTATTGAACAAAATATAAGAAAACTATAGTACCTATGCAAAAAGAAGTAGATAGAAATACAGAAGCATAATTTGCCCAAAAGGCGGCCTTATTGCTAAACATTAAATTCTACAGTCATACAAACCAACCATAGGAATGTTTTATGTCACTAATATGCAGTGGTTATATGGATAATGCTAAAATATTCTACTAATGATGCTAATTTTCCGTAACATGATTATCCTGCTTTGCCCGTTAATTTCTCCTGCGGTTAAATTGATAGATGCTAAATAGACTAAAACATTGGTAGCATACTCAATTATTCAGCCTAACCGTAAACATGCTTACTGATACTGATTGAAATATAGCTATAGGGTTAAATAATATAAATTAAAGATCATCTTTAAAACCCCGGGCAAATAAGAAAAACACTAGTCTACATCATACCATAGATATTTTTAACCATATCTATTATCAAAAGAGTAATAATAAATACAAAATTTGAAAGGCTTATATAGTAGGTATAGAATACATATATATGAATGTATAGTACGATAGATATTAAATTACCTACCGAAAAGTAATTCCATTATAATGTAAAAAGGATTAAACACGCTTCCAATTATAACAAATAAAAAGCTAAAAGGCAGTCATTTGAAAAAGTAACGAACATGCCTTTTACACGTCCAAAGCGTTCTCCGCAAAAATACTATTTCGACCATGTTCATTAACAACCTTAACAAAAAGTCCCTTAAAACCAATACTCTTTTTGGCCGGAACATTTTTTCGGGCGAAATTCGTATTGTTCCCATTTCCCAATAAAACGTGGGATTGATAAATTCAGGAATATAATGAAATGTATTCCCCTGCGGTCGTCCTTTCAGTTTACGTTATTTACATTTATATGAAATATAAACGGCTTTGTAAATATTAATCTGGGCACAAAGAGAAAGGTAAAGTTTGTATGGAAGTAGATAAGTATCAGGCATTGTTTTATGTGTAAGGTATGAAGCGGTAAATTGCGAAATAAATTGAATATTAAGTTTTGGGTAAACTAATATTTTGTTGCCTTGGTACAGTGGTTAGCACATGAACATTATCGGCCTAGGTTCGATACTGGTAGAGAGTATAAGATATACTCGGTATGCCAGGGCATAAAAAGTGTGTAGCTACGCTTTGAGTCGGTCAGTGAATAAATGAAACAGTGATAACAACATAAAACTTAGACTGAATTTCTAATAATCCTGCAATCCAAACAAAAAAAAAATTTAAGGAAGTGTTGTATTTTTTTTGCAACATAAAACATAATCGACCGTAAATGAGAGAAAAAAAAACCTATACAGAAGAGGTAAAAGCCATTAATGTAATAATGAGCCATATCTGCGATGGCACAGGGTCGATAAAGAGATATACATAATAATATAACAAGCCAAAACACTCCGTCGGTTCGTTAGCAAGGCCGTCAAGTGCAATAAAGGGCAGTATTTTATAACTTTTGTTGACATTACGCACAATAAATTGGCTTTACTAGCAATCCGATGTTATAGAGAAGCCTAACAACACCGCACTTCTCAACGCCTTGCAGATACGATATTGTTTATATAAAATGTATTTTAAAATGTGTAATACGTAATTTTACTGAACACCAGATTATTTTGTCATCAAATTTTTTTACTTGTTTGAAAATAAGAGAAATTTCGATGTCCATTTTTACATACTCAGATTATATATGATTTAAATTGTCTAGGAAAGTATATAAAACTAAATCTAGGAATGCTAAAACACCAACTAAACTTTACTTATTTGCTTTGTCACCATTATTACCGTATTTTATTACGTAACGTATTTTCCACACCGAAAATACCACTAACGAACAATATGCAAATAATACGCTACAATTTAAACACATTACTCTCACTGATCCGTATATTTCGACCTTCATTACGCGTTCTATTTTATATAAAAAGTAAAATAAAACTTACAATGAATTTCATACTAGCTGCGCCGCGCGGTTTCACTTGCGTGGTTCCCCTCTAGTTGGTCTTAGCGTGATGATACATAGCCTTATAGCCTTCGCGATAAATGGGCTTTCTAACACCGAAAGAATTTTTCAAATCGGACCGGTAGTAGTTCCTGAGATTAGCGCGTTCAAATAAACAAACAAACTCTTCAGCTTTATAATATTAAGTATAGATATCCATACTAATATCTATTATAAATGCGAAAGTAACTCTGTCTGTCTGTCTGTTACTCAATCACGCCTTAATTACTGAACCAATTTGCATGAAATTTGGTATAGAGATATTTTGATAACCGAGAAAGGACATAGGATAGGCTTTATCCCGGATATCCTACGGGAATGGGTTTTTCTTTGAAAACGCGGGCGAAGCCGCGAGCGGAAAGCTAGTACTTTATATGTCAGCTAAATGAGAGAGCACACAATAGATGTTCAGTATTTCACGTTTCGCAGTCAAGGACAGTGCATAACTCGAGGCAATTTTATGCAATGGAGACTAATTTTCAACGCTCCATATATGTAAAACAATGGTATAGGCATTTGATAAAGTGCGTTTATTAGATATGGTTTGTGTGTGATACCTTGAAATTGGTATCATCAAGAAAGCGGATCTATATTTTAACCGCGCCGAAGAACGTTCTTTTCGTAGCATGTTTTTTGAATAAATGTTATCGGTGATAAAAAATATGTTGTAGAATTAGTACATACCTATATACGAAGCTATTTGTGTAACATACAATGTATTCGTTCATTTGTTCAGATTGTTGTAGTAGGTTCAAAATCTTTATCGTTTATTTAAAAAGTTACCTGATATATCATTAGTAACAAACATTTCTCTATAGAGATTTTATAATAGTTAAAACTTGGAGGGTATTTTATTTTCATAACTTTTTCTTTTCTCCACATTCTATTATGGAATAGTTCGTGGATCTTATAGATCCAATAAGTAGTGTTCTTTTACAATGAAATTATGCATAGAACCAACTTAATTTGTAATTCAATGCGAATTTCTATAAAAGCCTCTATCTATTGATAATAAACTTTAGACCTTAAAAAATACAAAAACAAAGTTATACAATATTTTCTTCTTCTGAATACGAAAAAGCCTTGAAGCCTTTATTCCTAACAAATGGCATTCCAAACATAAGAGAGCACTTTTTGAAACATAGCTCTACAAAATTAAACCTTCATTAAATCATTAACCAGTAACACTTAGTTATGAAACATATAGTTATCTGGCATGAATACTTTACAGCAAGCCTTTAATCGCAATCATCATTAATCAAAGCATCTACTAGGAATACATGAACGGACAGCAATGCTACGTTCCGGTGCTACGAGATCGTATGCAAAATTATAGAGCGCATCTAATCTTGCCGTTACGTCCTTAAACTTGTCAAGTGTATCAGCGAGCACGCTAGAGTGGACAAGTGCAGCCCAGTCCCCGTGACCTACATCCAACGACCCTCGTTCGGGAAGCTGCTAATTTCCACCATCGACGTCACCGAGGGGGGCGCCTCTACGGCTAGCGAGCTCTCGGCAGTCTACAGCCCCACACCGAACCGAGCACACGTCTCCCCGGCGCCGCGCACTCGCGATCCACACCGAACTGAACCACGGAGCCGCCTGAAAATTTTTCCAAGTGTCATAGTTTTCTAAGTGAGACACTAGTGATTTATTTTTTTAATTCCGAACTGTGATAAGTCAGGCGAGCTGCGCGGGCGGGGCGCGTTCTGCTGACACACTGCCTCAGTCAGCCGACGGACGCCGAGTGGCACACACCATCGATTTTCTCCATACAACTGTACGAGGTACGTAATCACGTGGTCGTATTTTCATCGCGGCTATTTCCACGCGGCGCTTATTTTCGAACGATCTGCTTAGCGTTCAAGGCCGCAGCTGTTTGCTTTAACATTTACGTTAATGTTTTGATCTTGCATCTTAAACAGTCGTCGTGCTGATCGGCGACAGGGGAAGCGAATCATTTTCATGGTTTCATGATCTTTACGTGCGTTCGGAATAAGTAATGCGATAACGACATGTTCAAGGTTAGATTTATATCGATGCTCAATGTTACTCTCGTGTGTTTTGATTTATTGTAAATTGTAATCATGTTACGAGTGTGTGCATTACAATAATAATAAGGCACAACGTCTATATGTGAACTGTGTAAATAGTCTTATTTATTTAAAAATTATATAAAGTGCTTTAACTGCAATAAATCAAAATGTAGTTACTTAGCGCAAAATGGATTTTACCGTACTTCATTTCAAGATAACAACGGTTAGTGACTGAAACAGCTTCTCTAATCTGTCCGTAAAATATTGATTGTTAGATAGTGACGTAGAGGTTATAAATATTACGTTAGCAATACGCATCTGGCATCCCTTCAGATGAAATTCATTGAGACTCTTATATAATTAATTATATTTACAAACACAAATGTATTTCCTTAATTCTACAAATGTTTACTATTTTAAACTATTTCGCGAGTGATTATAAATATATAAACTTAAAATATAGAGTTATTCTTAATATTGTGTATGCTACGTAAATAATAGGCAGGTAGAGATTGTTCTTACTGCATCATATTTTGTATATAAATATAACAATAAATTCTAGTACCGTTTGATAATGTAAAAATATAAAAGTTATATGTACAATGTAAATTGGTAGTTCTGTATATTTTTAACCGACTTCAAAACATGAGGTTCTAAATTCAGCCGGTATATTTTTTTAAGTTATTCGAATTGTTATCATTTAAACTTAGCGAAGATCAATGTGCTCTTAACAAACTTAACATTTCTAAGGCTTTTCACATCAAGATCTAGCAAGTGGTTGTATTTTTTAAAAAATATGATTTTGCCTGAATATAAAGAATGAAGAATTAAAGTAACAGTAGATTTTGGATTCAACATAATATAGTCTATCTTTTAGTAGTTAGCGTATATTAGTTATATTTCTAAACTAAATATTAATTTAGAATGTTGTACTTACTGAGACGAAATATTGAGATTCTTTATGGTAGAGTTACTTATTTGAAATCCTTTATTCTTTATAAAAATATTAAATACATAGATATTCTAAAACTCATTAGTGTAAATCACACATACTAAATAATTTAAATATGATAGAAAATTCAAAATTCTCTATCATATTTGTCTATCTGTTGTTTATCCCTTAAAATAATTGAAACACAGTGATAACTAATAAATTAAAAATGTAATTGCGTTTAAACTCCGTTTAAATAAGCTTCTTAAATCAATTGAACCAATTAATTGTTTAATAACCATCAAACACAAAAAATCCCCTATGTACCTATAGTCCAATCCTACTTATTACGTTCATAAGCGAAATAATACCAAATCGGAAACATTGATTCGTTAAGTGACATTAAAATCAATGAGCGCGACTTACAAGGTGTCAGTGTAACACGTATTAATGTCAAGGCATAACCTATGTACCGATCTATTGTCCAATAAGTGGAACAGACTATAAATTATTTTTTTAACACTGAGAACGAATTATGGAAAAATAGATTGAAAGATATATTTGGAACTGAATTATAAGCATACAGAATGTTATAGTTAAGATTAAAAACACCAAATAGACCTTCATACGGCATACCATCTATATGTTTACAGATTCTTCTATATATGTCTATAGTTATATTTTCTATACCCATGTAGGATAAATGGGCATTCAAATAGAAAGGGTAAAATAGGAGTCAATGTAGACCCGAATTTCTTTACCTATCTAATGTGCTTTTACCTTTATGCTTTAGTCCCTCTTCACTCACTCTCCTCATATTCTAAAAGTAGGTACATATTAAGAAAATACCTGTCTTTCCAAACGCGCATAGATAACGATAATACAAATTTTATTACCCTACCCATTACATTATAAACCCATTCTTTCAAATACAATATGACTTACCAAATTTTCTATGTCACTAATAATATTTAATTCATTAGTTAGCTATACTTTTCAAAATAATAATAACCACCAAAATTGGATCTTCGTCAATCAAATTATATTTTCATTCTCCCTTATCAAAACCGTTTACTCTATCACGATAATTTGACCAATACATTTGTAAGCTATTAAAAACATTTTAAGAACAAGAACGTTTTATAATGTTAATCAGGAACGTATTTGGTGTAACCCAATTTATTAACAGTCACGCGACGCTTTGGACCTGTCGAGGACTTTTCCTTTCATATATTTATAGTTTTCCTTTTGTCCGAGGAAACTGTAACTGTCCAATGTCCATTGTATTTTTACAAAGAAAACGTGTTTTTGAACGCATAGTAAAATAAAGTATTTTTTCTTTTAAAAAGTTGCTTTAATAAAGTCTCCTTAAATTTTAAGACAAGTGGTTTACTCCAAAGCCTACTACTTTAAGGATATTGGTTTCTAAACTGATTTTTTTTTCTTATTTTTTTAATTAAAAAGTTATATGTAAAAAGACAAAACAATAAAATACCTACACCTGAATAAGGTTTACCGTAAATAGTTTTTAATCACAATTGTAACCAAAATATCGACAGAGTACGAGTAGAGATCTGAGATATGACGATAAACACGCGATACAAGGATTTACTGAATGAAATTACATTATTATGGGTATTTATTAAAATCTAATTATGTCACGTCAAATTTCACACTATAGTTTAGTATTTCAAGTTAATGCTAACGTTACTTTAAAAATACTTGGTGAACTTTTAACAAAAAGTATAATGATTTCGGTACGTGTACAAAATTATTCGTAAAATTATCATAAAAACGTGCGGAAAAAAGATCTTTAGGGGCAATCAAAACAAGGAAATCTTAATAATTGCGATACAGATACGACACATAATATAGACATTATTATATTATATTCATTTTTTTAAAACTCTATATTACTTTCGATGATAAACAAATCCTCCACATAAAAAACATTAAACAATGAGCTCCATGAGAAATCATTTATTACATTTACGATTCACAAGGCCAGCATTTCTTTCATGCGTGGTTTTTGGCATAGATTTTACAGAATATCGGTAAAGTTACCAAGGTCGGAATACTTTGCCAAGCCGCGGATCAATGGTTGCATGGTATAGCTTTATATAGTTTAGAAACGATTAAATAATGGCACAGATAACATTTTATTTTTAAGGCATTTAAGAGATCTACCTTATTATGAGTTATAGTTGCTAGTTGCGTTTATAATTGAATAATAAGTTCATATTTCACTCATAATCTTTTAAATAGCCTAAAGTAGCAAAATACGTTTTTAATTACACTTGGAGCATTTCAGCCTTAAATCTTAACAAACATTTGCCTGCCCTACTAGCCCATTTATTGCGTCTCGTTAGAGTTATTATTAGACGAAGGCTTCCAATGTAAAATGCATTTATTATTTTCACGATAACTCGAACAAATGTTGTTTTTGTTAAGATTTTCCTTATCAATTGTGAGATCGTGCGGCGTTGATTTTCTAACCGAATAATTTAAACGTTAATGTGTGATAATATAAAAATAAATTACGACACGTGTTTTCTATTACGAATGTCCTTCATGTGGTTTATTTATAGTATAATCGCGAAGTGCAAATCGCGAAAGAGTCAGAGCCAATTGTTAATATCTGCTGTGTAAAATTATTATTGCATTGTGACATATTGAAATAAAACTACTTGTATGAAAAAACCTTTAACTTGAATACATTGTTGTAAGTAATACTGTAGTAGGTCATCTAGGTAATTTTCAAAGAAAGCAAGAACGATAAAAATATCTAAATAAAATTATTAATTATGAATTTTTGTGGCTACGATACGTACGATAGTCAAAAAAACAATAAAAAATTGTAAAAACATCTGCTGGCTCCTCTAAAAGTAGGTAGGTACTTACATACATTTATTATACCTATTGAAATGTCAATCGCCATTGAAGTCATATTATACAACCTTCCTCTGCGTCTCATATCTAAAACGGTATAATTTTAAACTTTTAATTTATTTGCATTCCCATACCACATTAATCAGTAAACTGAGATAACCGTCACATATTCAGAACGTCCGTCGAATGCCAAAAACTTACATCCGAATATAATTGGCATCACTTCAAAATACCAAAAAAATATGTACATGTCATGTGAACAATATGCATTATTTAACAAGCATTAAGCGCGTGACACACGGTGAAGATACTATAATATTTTATCTTAAGATACTGTTATATTTTATATTATAGTATCTTAAGGTATCCGGTATCAGCGTTCTGACCATCATTTTTCTTTTTGTCATTGCGTACTAAGACCCCTGTAGAACCGCCATCCTGTTACAAATGACCCACAAAATTTCGGGTCATTTGTAACAGGATGGCGGATCTTATATACCTATACTTATATACCTACGTACGTATATATATATATCTTTTCTTTATTTCATTATCTATTTTTTATATATTCGGGATAAGTATATTTATAGAGTCGGTGTAGAGCATACAAATTTCAAGAAACAAAAGTAAAACTATATAAATTCCTACTAAACTTATACATACAATTATCATTCTCAATTCAGTGTTCTCAATCAGGTATCTAAATGTAGTTAAACATTCAGATAATAAGATACCCCATTGATCAATCATTATGAGAATCTAACTTCTACATCAAACGTACAACAAATGCCTTCAATACTTCCTTACCTGCCTTAACAATAAAACTAACCTTAGTTCTCTTGAAATGTTTAGAAAATTGTTCGTGAGATAACGTATAACAAGGTTCCAACAACCGACTAGGGCGGACAATATAGATGCTATTCGAGCAAGTTGAGGGTATCCCTAAGGAAATGCTGGATTTTCTTTTTGACTTGTTACCGAGATTCAATTGTTGTCGCATTATAGGATTTATTCTTACATAACAAGAACCGCGCACTTGAAGTTAAATTATACAATCGTTATTATCATTCGATTATCTGATGTTATCTGATGTTCCGATATTTTATTCCTTGGTATATTTTTCCTAATTCAGATTTTTGCAAAACGAATTTAAATTTTTACTCAGAGAAACGAAAAATATAAAACATTTTAGTAAATTTGCCCTAAATTTGTAAATATCTACTTCCTGTTTTTACAACGCCTCTAAAAAATGTGCTTAAATTATAATAAACCCTCGATCATACCCTCGATAAACTGTGATTAAAACACATGACTTGTAAACGGTGCTACGACAATCTTTAAATTTATTTTAAAAGCTCTATATTTTAGCGGGAAATTTATCTTTTGTGTGTATAGTAAAGTAATTACTCAGTATGCAAGTCGATTCTTTTAAATGTGAATAATTACCGACTAATATTGTAACATCTGTACGTAATCACATTGCTAACAACAAAACAATGCTATTCTTATTGTTATAGTAGCTAGGATTGTATATATTTAAAGAATATATGAATATAACAGGAAAGAACAATGCCCATTTTTCACCTGAACATGTATAGAAATGAAACAAATCTTAAAATTTAGCTTATTTTATTGTGAACTCATTACGCTTATCATTTTTTTATCAGAGACGTAGGAAAAAAAGATTTTTGTTATTTTTCTAAACTCGTACAAACTTCTTAAAAAATGAAATTATGGTTTTTGAACGTTATCTGTAGAGTTGCTACGTTCCGTTTTACTTGCTGGCGAGTGACGACTGGAGACTGACTTTTACTATTTTAACTAGTTTTATTACTGTTTGTTATATTTTAAGTACTTAATTCTTTTACCTAAATAGTAAAATATTATGAACATTTATTAAAGTCAAGTAAAAAATAATACGAACATTATCAGTTTACGTTTAATTATGATGATGATAGAGTGAAACGGATTGTTTTGACGTTTGACAGCCGCCTGTCATATTCGAATCGGCGCAGTCTCTTTCGTTTTGCGTTTGCGTCTCGTTAATAGGTAGAATTAATAGGTAGAATGATATAATTAATTAACTTTTAAATACCTACTTGGTACATATGTACTGCCTACGTATTTCCATAGCTATTTGTGTTGATAATTTGCCCGCGACAATTCCTAACCTACAAAGTAGTAATTCGTATTTTTTAAAATTCCTGGCGTTTAACTGGTAAAAGTGAAAACAGGGAATTATTCCCTAATCAAGCACGCAGTATTCCTGCTATACTTGCGGTCTATACATAAACTTTCTTTATCAGGTTTTCAAATGTATGGAAGGTGGGCATTGTCCTTTGGTATTATTAGGAACACTGTGACGTCAAAATGGCTGTATCATATGACAAGTGTGATGAATTGTGTTTAGATAAACTCAAAACTTGAGCCTTATCGCTTTAAGATCAATACTACTTTTGGAATGAATCTGTTTATAGAATCAGTTCTGTACAGATTCCTTACTACTTAAAATTAAATTTGTATTGTATATTCTTCATTAGTTGAATTTTGTTTTAAAGTAATAAACTGAATATATAGTATTCGTAGAGCCTAAATTTAGTAGGACTCTATTTGCTCTTGAATCTTTTCGATTCTTCTGTAAGATTTCAGAGACCACATGCTTTGTAAAGAAAACTGACTTTTTTTCCGCGTAGTGTAAAGACAGACATAGTTTGTGTAAAATGCCAGCTAATTTCTTATAATTTTTTAAACTTTCCTATGCATTTTTTTACATAAACTTATGCATTATGCAAATATTCTCATATCTACTTATGTAGCAATACGTTTGAGATACCGTCCGCCCTTGTTCCATATTAATTATTGCAGGTGTTCCTTCATTATCATTAATAAACATCGCTGTATGTTTTGCCAATTTCGACGTGTATTTTACGTAAATAAAGAAGAATACAGCAAAGTTAACGCAACATGGCTGTCAATTTAATATATTTTTGAAGTGAAACTTCTTTATCGGGGTTGGAAAAAAAATTATTGTAACATTTTTTCGTTACGCGTGACATTTTTCCGTTACGCGCCATCTTTTTCTTATCCTACCACGCGTGATTTGACGTATTTCTGTAAAGTTGCATATAGTAAATTATTTTTTGAAAAATAAGGTCATAAAGAAGTTTCACTTCTTACGTCATGTGTACACTAGTACACGCACAATTTTTTTTATTTGTTTATTGTTGCTAGTCACTAGTGGGATACTGAAATAAAAGGCATTATTGTTTGCACAAGATCTTTACCTTCATTTAAAACTTTTACTTACGTGAAAGAGTAACAGATATTTTTTTTTATAATTTTAGTATGGATAAAAATAAACTGCAAGAAACAAATAAACACGTTAATAACGCTAAAAGACCTGACATTGTGCTCAAAGTGTATATACGTACTTTATATAAGAAATCTTGAAGCCATATCAATATAGAACATTCACGCATGAAGACGTTTACACGAGGCGGTATAATGACTTTTAAATCTTTGAATTTGTTATTTTTTTATGATATAAAAAATATAACAGCCAGTACGATTACTAAAACCTCATTGCTAGGTATATAAAAAATAATAATCCTCGGGTAGATTGGATACAATGCGCACAGTTCGTTTCTTTAATTTAATGTAAAATATCTTTTATCTAAAATATCAATATATTTTAGATAAAAGATATTTTACGTGATATGTGTGACCTCTCGAAGATTACATTCCAGCCAGGCCTTTCGTAAAATATATAACCTATTTAGGACTGATATCAATCGCTTAGGACATTATCCTTAAGTAACAAAATACATAGATATATTTAGATATATTTCTTTTCAACTATCGGTCTAAGAGTCTAAAGGATACCCTTTATATTTATGACTGGCCGCTCGTCCCGGCTCTGCCCAGGTTGACCCGGGATAAAAACATCATAAAAAGGTCTATGTTCATCAGTCATAAAGCAGGTTTAATTATTTATTTATTTATTATTTTATTTATTAAATAGGTCCAGTAGATTCGGAGCCTATCTATCCTATTTCCTATCCTATCCTTTTTTCCTCCTTATAATATTATAGTGAAGATGTCTCCTATATTTTATATGCTGGCCTACAGAATAATTTAACAAAAAAATAATTTGATTATCACAGCAGTGATCATTTAGCAGCCAGTTGCAGTTAGTTATATCTAGTTGTTATAAGGATATTGAATGATGAGGTCAAAACTCGGCCTCGGAACGCATCCGTCATAACTCATAACCAATCATATGTAATGTTACCACTGAATTACATTGAACAAGATTAATACTAGCGGTCCGCACCGGCTTCGCCCGTGGTACATGTTTATGTTTCTCCATAAGAACTATCCTCTTCAAAGAATATTATGTAAAAAGAATTAACGAAATCGGTTCAGCCGTTCGAGTTATGCGTTTAGCAACAAATTTAGCGTTTCATTTTTATTGTATCGATTTAATGAAAGTGATTAAAAAATTATTAGTGCATAATATAGTAGAAGTATCATTATAGATACATTCAAACTTCGTATGATATTTGGAAAATTACTTTATTTTCAATTGAAACAACCATAAAAAACTTAATTTATTATAGCCATAAGTCGTAAAAAACATGTAATTTAGTAAGTGTAAGTATTTATAGATAAAATACGAGCCATAGGTACTTTTGCTCGACTCTATCAGTTTTCAAAGGCTCTAGATCTAAGAATTTATTTTAAAAATATAACTTATATATAATTATAAGACTGTAATCCAAAATCACTTCTCAAAACACAGGTATACGAATTCATGCTTTCGCATTTCGCCGAAACCACGTCGATAAATCAAAATCAAGTTTCAGACTTCATGCATTTAAACATCACGTAACATCAAACGAATTATCTCACACTGAAACTAGAATATTCTGGAATCTTCGAGATGTAAACTATAATCGAGATGAATAGATAATCGTTTAGTTAATGAGTCTCACCTTTGTTAGTTAACTAACGCCTAGAGGACAGCTTTGTTATATTTTCATAAACGTGCCTTGAGCCGAGTTTCGCGTGAATATAATATTCTAGATAGGCTCTCATTTTCTACAGCAATATTGATGTTTTTAATAATGTAATAAATAATGCTGTCTTGTTTAGTTTTAATACGGAATACCTACTATTATTACGTTAGTGCGCATGTAAACCTTTTTATTTGGGACTGAAAGTGTTAAGTACATTTTTTAATGTTCGTACTTATTACTTTAAATTAAAATTTAAGATTAGTTCGATCCCATTCATAAAAAATATTATATTAAAATAATGTTTTTATCTATCTAATATTAATATTATTCAGTATTTTAATGAGTATCATTTCAAAAGGACAAGGTTTGTTTAATCAGAGACTTTATAGCGTTATAAATAATTATTATTTATTTGCTTATAACAATCATTTTATGTAAGAATCCATTACCGCAGGTAACCACAATACGGCAATTTGCCAACTCGTCTGTATTGGCCTTAATGATGTGGATAAGCAATATTAAAAACGTATAATAGTATTAAAATGTTAATAAAATGCACTTAACCTTATTTCCATTCCACACGCGACGGTTTATACAGTGACGTACGAACTATGTACATAAACGTTTACGCAATACCATAAGGATTAGCATTTATAAATACAGACGCATCATTTATAGCATATGTGATTATAATGCTGCAAATGACGTATTACAATGTGGAATAGAAAATAAATTATGTATACCGGCTACTCACCTACCTGCAGCAGGGGCAACTTTGGAATTGCACCCTTAATTGGCTCCTTAATTGTTATGTGTAAAGGGAAGCAGGGGCAATTTAGAGAACATCTGAAATTGCTCCAACCGCCGGCCGACCAACCGAGATTATTCCAATATTGCCCCTGCGGTAGGTACGTGAGTAGCTGGCTTAAATATACCCATTTATAATACGCAGGCTTGAAACAATTTTTCATGAACACACACCTAACTGCTAACATGACATGTCACCGTAAATCCCGCTTAAGGGTGCACTCACACACATCAGTCACCGTCAAGTCACCGATAACTGATCGGTGACGGTTTGTGTACGTATCCACAAACACCAGTCACCGTCATGTTGTCCGTCAGTCACGTCGCCGGTTTGACTGAATCATTGAACACATACATCAAGTTAGTCAGTGATTAGACGTGTGTCACGCTAGAGAACATGTAGCAATTATTGACGGTAGCACGACGCTGACTGAACTGAGACGTGACGGCACCGGGTGAGTGGGGATAAAAGTATGATACATGTATGGAAAGATTATTTGACGTGCCTGACCGGTGACGTCACTGATAGATTTCGTGCCGGCGACTGTCGTGTGGGAACAGAGTCATACTAGAACTATTGATACATATTTTTTTTAATCCTGTCCGGTGACGTGCCGTGACGGTGACTGATGTGTGTGAGTGCACCCTAAACCGTTCAAATTATTGCGAATATACGCGAATTTCAATTATGAGCTTTTCATAATTTAAATTTAAATGTTATGTAGCTAAATCAAATGTTTCGTGTTTGTTATTTAAACACGCAGCGCAAACAAACCGTGTCACGCATCACGTGCCTCAACGCCCAAATAGATACGATATTTTCGTGACGCAATTTATTTTAAAGCTTTAGAACTAACGTTTTTAGATTTCTCGTAAATCAAACTATGACTGAGGCTTCTCTCGCGTGATTTTCGAACAAAGGTAGCTCTTGTGCTCATCTAAATGTTTTATCAAAAAGATCGGATCGATCAGCTGATCCATCTTTACTTTTTAACATCACAATCGTTATATTTGTGTATATTGTATAAAATATACCCAAACATTTGTATTCAAAAGAACTGCAAAAAATGCTTCTCATGAACAAAGTCATAACAGCTCGTATTGTTGTAATTCAAACAATAGACACATAAAACGTCTATCCACTCTTGTCCCACTGCCAGCGATGAAGCGACCGTGACATTGACGACCATCACGCAACGCGCCAACCTTGCCTTGTGACTTGTGACCACGGAGTTTTCAGACAAAACTTCAATGACTATCCACTTAACTGATTAGCATAGTTCGCACAAGTTACGTGAGCGCGTGTAACTTTTCATAATGTTACCCCAAAACGCTCTAATGATAACCGACCTCAGGGTGACCTCTTGAAGAGGTCGTATGTTGCAGTGCACACTGATTCGATAGGATTTAAGCTATCTGATAGCACCCGCATTTGCATTATAACCTTGTGATGTCACAGGCCGCAATCGACGTCGCGTGACATCATTATCGTGTGCCATTCATTTGGAACCATCAAACGATTTTTTAACATTTTCGCTGTACATCGCCGGCTGACCTCGCGAATGTCACGGACGTTGCGTTGGTGAACGCGAAACGTTTTTTAATTATCTCATTTACACGTCACGCGTTACGAAATTGAGCTCACGAGAATAAGTAATCTCATTGAGTTAGGACGTTTATTTAGTTATTGTAGCACGTGATGATATTATATTTATTATTTTAAATATTCAGAAACTGTTATGCCTGACTAAAACGCTATAGGCGATTCTATAAATAGCATATTTTGAGAATAATAGAATTTCGTTCATTTCTATAAGATATTTTTAGCTTTGATGTTATATTAGTCAAATTCTCAATGTACATTCCCAGATAATATCTTTAGAAATGATACAATAACATTGTAGACATTCTTTACCTATCCGAATTAGGAGCTTTCCATTCATCGTTTTGTACAATACGCTAAGTTCTTCACAAAGTAAACTTAATATGTATCCAAACAATACAGGAATAGTTCAGTACTTCACAAAGTAAACTTAATATCCTAAAATATATAAAATTAACTTATTGATACGAGAAATCAATACTAAACCAACATAGTAACAGTCCTAAATAAAGCGTAGCCTACACCAATCAACTCTACAGGTAAAACTAAATAATTCAGACGACACTTTCAAGGACTTGAAACTATAATTATAATGGATGCATGTCATTGATTGATACTCACAATTGAGTATTTGAATAAAAAAAAATTATTGATTTTTTTTATGTATTTTGAAACTTTATTATTAATAATATTGATATTTAATACAAATAACTTCAAAAACATTTTTTTCCGTTAATTATAAGCAATTAAAAATTGATGAAATTTAAATTAGAATCACGTGACTACAAACGCGCCATGACTGGTCACCATATAGTTGTGACGTCATAATGTTATAACGTTTACGGCTATTACAATAATATTGATTTATTGCTAAGATACGATTTGTTTGTTGGTTCCGAATTAGTTAGTTAGTTACGAAAATAATATTCTTGATGTTGATATATTTATGATCACCGATTTTTGTCAGGAGTTGCCTTTGTAGTATTCGTACATAATGGTACAAAACGATAACTTTTGAGGTTCGCCATTTTTAATATAAATTTAAATAATATAATTAAAATTAATATAATTAATATGTAATTTAATAATGACAACAAAATTAAATAGATCAAAACCCTGTATTTATTATTAACACGCTTTTATTAGCTTCATCTGTATGTTTGTATGTAACCGACTCCTTTCGAAGTTTCGACCCGATTTTGACCCACTTAAAACCGACGGGTTTTGTTCTATCAAGGTCCGATGACAATACAATAATATCATAAATTTATCCTTTTATACTGATAAGGATCGCCAGGATCAGCTTAAAACATATGTTTGTAAGTAACCAATTCTCCTTTCGATTCGATTTAGACCCACTATAAACCGACGGATTTAATTTAAATTTTGTATACTTATAAAAACCCGGTAACAATACAATAATTTCATGAATTTATCTTATTATCCTGTTTAGTTTTTCAAACTACAATACATATTTATTTTTCTATCAACTGCAATGAGTGAAAACTAACATTATGACGTCACACGCATTCGGGTGACGCTTCGGGAGTTGTCGGCGTGTCTCGGTACTGGATTCAAAGACTAATTTTTATTTTGAAATAACTTTTGAATTATTGCAAAAAAAATAAAAATAAAAACAGTTTTGTTATAAAACTAATATATGATCTTTCCATTTATCACAAAAAAATTTTTCATTCAAATACTCAATTTACTGACCTTGTTTGTAATCGTGATGATGAACGGTCTTTGTCGGAACCAAAACTGATGTGACATGATGTTCATTTGTTTTACATACGCATTTGTATTGTGACGATTTAGTTTTGAGTCTTTGAAATATAGGTTATATGAGGATTATCGTTCCCTTAAGGATAATTGTGGTGGATTGAAGGTAGTAAATTGTATTTTATAGTAGAAGCTTTGATATGATTTAGTGATTTATTAAAGATCTGTTATTAGTTTAGGCATATTAGACTTTTTATTGGGGTAGTATTATAAGTTTTATGTTTAGTGTGTACAAATGAATGTTACCTATATAATAGATATTATCTATAGTATAAATTGTGATTAGTATATATTTTAAATCAGATAAATCCAAATTCTGGGTGATTAGATCCAAAAAGAGCTTTGATTTATTTTCACGAATAAGCTTAGATATATTTTTATCTCTCGATAAAATCTTTTCTCGAAATTGGCCAGTCTTCATAAGTTATTTACCTAAAAAACAAGAGGTATTTCACACCTATCTTGAATAATTACCTACCTTAATAGATAAACTTGTAATTTCGTCATAAGTAATTTACTTGACGCTTAACAAGGAAGATCGTAATACCTAATCATTTTATAAACGGTAAATTCTTTAAAAATTGAAATAAATAGGTTTCTAGAACAACCACAAACTGTATTCTATAGCACTATAAAATATATCAGTACGAACCAAAACGCGAAGAAATATTTTGGCGACAAAATAACGCCTACACATGACGGCTATATGTATACCAAACCGATAGGTATATTATTACCTACAAGACATGACTAAAGTTACATCTATAACTAATGTACGAATACGGTTCGAAAATAAATTCAAAGAAGTTTCCAATAAAATTATTTACATTTCTTATTTCTCTCGTGAAGGAATCCGAGATGTTGCTGGAGTTTGCCTTGATTAGGTAATCTTTCGATCGTGTTTGTCATGTAGTATATTTTATTTCGTAAATGTTTTTTTAAGCTATTGCATAGCTTCTATCGCGGGCCTTGAGCACGGGGACCGCATCCAGAAATTCCGTAACGAAAAAACCTCACGCTCCCCACTCCGACGGGCGCGGAGGTGTGGCTTGAAGGCACGCTATGGAATAGCTTTACCGCGGCAGTCCCCGAGTGCCACACGTCTTTTTTTTTTTTTTGATTAAGTAGCTTTTTGTTAACAAAAGGTTTTCTAGGATGAAACTGAAAAGCATGGAAATTTTACAAAGTACATATTACTCATAAACTTTTAACTAAAAATCTCGTTTGGTTCTATGATAGGTATAGAGTATAGACACTTAATTACATAAACAGATCTCTGAAACTCCTTCCTGCTCATATCTAATTGTCTTAACACGAGCCTTATTCCATCACTGACATAATCATTACACCGAGCTAACAATTAAATTAATACAAACACACATTCATCCTTAATAATTCACTAACATGGAAATATCCCTCATCCATCAAACACATATAAAACAGAGAGGAAATGGGAGTAAATATAACGAACGTCCTCCGATCCTACATCAATCAAGTTTTTCCCGCGATTCGGGGATCTATGCGATATAAATGGCCAACATTAATCATTATAGATGGACGTTGTTTGGCCCACTTTCTTTTGGGAACGCTTTATCGTCCCATATCTCACTCGCTTTTCGTCAATTGAGGACGGGAATTTTATACTCTGTGGCCCTGGATGGAAATGCGGTTATTTTTTATCTATTCTTATTGTAATGTGGCCAAAACATATTTTTTGCATAGCTTTATGGGGTGTGAAATAACATGAATAAGGCATTACTAGTTACTGTTAACACTGTTCGCCACTAAAATTATATGAAAAACTTGGATATACATATTAACTTTATTCCATATTTACAAGTAGTTTGCCAAATGCCAAAATTTAATCATCATCTTTTCCTCTGTCTAGATTAAACTAAAATGTAGGTATTTAAATTTAATTTTGTAAGTACTTAAATAAAAAATATTATAATGTTATGTAGGTACTGTAGGTTTATCTTATATATAAAATTCTCGTGTCACAATGTTAGTCTGCATACTCCTCCGAAACGGGTGGACCGATTCTCATGAAATTTTCTGTGCATATCGGGTAAGTCTGAGAATCGGCCAACATCTATTTTTCATATGTACCACGGGCGAAGCCGGGGCGGACCGCTAGTAATACATATAATAATTACAATCATGTCGATAATTTTCTTATTCAATAATGTAAGTAATAGCTTTTAAAGGAACTTCTTTTGCGTAAGTTATGTATGAGGAAGGCTTTATTACGAAGTAATATACAATTAAGGGGTATGTCTGCTCTAATTATTAAGTAATTGAAACATTTAATTACGTATATTTAATTAAGCTATATAATATAATATATTATACGCCATGTTATGTAGAGCCATACATTGTTTTTCCTTATTGTAAAAAAATAATAATGTTTTTCAGAAAATATATTTTCATTCATTTAAAATAAACATGAAAATTTTCGATTCAATTATTTACAGCCGTTTTTGTGACTCTAGTATTGAATTTTAAAATGGAACAGTTATCGAAATCAATTTTCTCAAGAAAATCTCTATCCATTACGCCTTTTATGATAAAAGAATATTTGAAAAGCGTATTAGAAATACAATAAACTAAAACTTTGATCTCTATATCACTTTTACTGCCTATTTTATATTCACGCAATACAGACCAAAATATTCACTTATCTTTATTGCTCTCCACGCAATCTCATTCCATTTACTCTGCGTCAGACCAACACACATACACTATAATATTGTACTATTATTTATTCTCCAATATAGGTCAGGGAAATGTTTCAAAGTTATGCTATAACAATCAGAAACAATCATTCCTCACACATTCCGTTGCAACACGGGGTTAATTTACAGCAGCTTCGTTACGTCACATATAGAAAAATAGAATACAGGAAAGTAATCTTTATTAACGTTGCACAGAGTTTAACTCCCCACACCACCGCTACGACCGAGACCTAGCTTCCTAATGTGAAAAGTTTGACGTCAGCGCGTCCCGCATTTCCCGCCCTCGTCTGAGCTACGCTATTCGCTAACATATGTTACTTTGTGGAGAAATTCTACTATTCCCAAGCTTTATTGTGAATAAAATTCTCGCTTTGACTGCGTTACCTATGTACAAGACGATTTTAAATTGCTCTGGGAATATCCCGTTGTCAGTGCTCGTGTGTGGAATTTCTAAAATTTCGCACAAAGGATATTTCCGCTGTGATAAGAACTTTTGTTTAATTTTTACTAGGTACAATAAAGGTTTATGAATACACACTAAAACTTTTAAGATAAAACCTTATATTTTATACATTATTTTTTATTTACCAGACCATTCTTGACGTAGGTAAGTAATTATTTCTCAATTTCAAATTATTAACGTTGAAAGCAGAAAAAGTAGAATTATTAAAAGCGTTATTTGCCTCATTAAATTTAACATATATTAAGCATGGATACAATTTTAAATATGTTAACAAAGTAAAGTATTCTTCACGATATGTAAATATGTATTTGTGTAACGCGTATTTAAGAGCTCTCCGCTAATTATCGGAATATCTACATAACGAGGTGGTCATGAAAAATGTACACATTCGTTACCGACCGATGGTTGCTATATGAATATAATTTTATTTTTATTGTATGAAACATATTTTAAACACGGCAATAATATGTGTATTTAAACGCAATACATATTTAAAGCATGTTAACAAATAATGAAACTAATTAAGTAGGTACCTATTGGTAATTCAGAAGTTTTTAACTGTATTATCTGCCATAAATAGCTAAAATAAATAGTTTTTTGTAGCTCTACATTACCTTACGTTTCTTTTTACTCTTGATAAGAATTTGGTGACGTAACACTTTTAGAACCCATGCATAGCTACATACATACATGTTATTGCTTAATCACTTACGTCGGAATGTCGCGGTCGGATGAAAGTTTTGCTTCGTCAAAAACAATTTCTAGAAAAAAACCTAACATTATGTATGATGATCGTAATTTTATTGCATCAACGTCAACAGTCTATTATAAACCCCGATGATATTACCATGACATTATATAGATTCAATATAAATAGACGTTTGTACATAATCTAATTGACTTTTTGTTGTGTTTTTGTTTTCTTTCATTTTGTTGTCCTGACAATACTTATTTACGTCCATAATTGGCACATTGTATATTAAAATCGTATTCTTGATTTTTTTTTTCTCATCTGTGTATTTAGACCCATATTTTCATAGGATAATATGTATACCGCAATACTAATAATTTTTCTATTTTACTTATCATCGGTTTTTACTACCGTGAATTATATGTAAATGACATAATTATTCCAAATCATGATCACATGAAATGCGAGGTTTACATCAATTTAAAAATTGATGTAAACCCGAAAAAGAGCCAACAAGCGAAAAAATTACTGAAACTGCTGCTAATCAATCAACGTATATTTCAAGGTTACGTAGATTCTGAGTAATTTATCACGATTTCTGACATCTTCGACTATACACGCGTAACGTAAACAATCGAGGAACTTCCTAATTTTAACGTAACAACGTGTTTTCGTGACACAACTTTTGTTATATCTATATTTTGTCAATTTATTTCGGGACGATTATATTTAGTCGTTTTCTTCACTATTTGTGTTTATTTGTATTTATTTTGATATAAGTAAGTAATATTTTCCTCGTGCCTTATTTATCTGACAATATTATGTTTTAAGCCACAGAGCTTAATGAGTAGGTATTATCGCATTTCGCCACCGGCTACGCCCGTGGGTTCTTTACATAATATTATAATATTATATTTCCACCGATTCTATCCAATAATGTAAGAGCATTTATCAAGAATTTATTTTACTTTATATTACCTACTTGGTTACCTATTCATTCTTATTTATCTTCTAACCTTAGCTTTTAACTTAAATTAACGCCTTGAAAGTTGAAACACTACCCAAAGACAATAAATCTTAAATTTCAAGTTATTTATCCACTATGTTTTCTGCATTGATTACAATATGTCCCTCTGACTAATTATACGGCGAAAGTCAATTAAATTTCAGCAATAACTTCGTTTAATCTACAAATTGGTTTGAGACTGTGAAGTTTGTACCTAACGCCAGCACTGATATTGAAAACTGCGCAAATTATTTCCAATTTACGGCTGTTTCGAAGTCGTTACTAGTAATCAATCGAAATTAATCAAATATGCTAATGCAAGTGAATTAATTCTAGATAATTGACTTTCCCAAAATAGCTATTAAATGAAATAATAAATTAATAGACAAAGTCGTAGCTTATTAGTATCTAGTTTAGGTACTAAATACAAGAACAGAATTATGTGGAAGTATTGGGTATACTTCCTAGTAGGTATACCTATTTTTAGCATTATTTATCTTGTAAGTCTAGTCGTTTTCTCTGTCCCTACTCCCTATGTCCCTATGTATGCTTAAATCTTTAAAACTACGCAACGGATTTTGATGTTTTTTTAATAGATAGAGTCATTCAAGAGGAAGGTTTTAGTATATAATTTATTATGTTTTAGACAAAGCGGGCGAAGCCGCGGGCGGAAAGCTAGTTATTTATAAGGTACAAGCATTAGTTAAACAGTATTAAATAAAAATGAATATTTTAAAAGTCAAAGAATAAATGAGCGTAAAATCTAAAAGCGTTTCACTGAAAAACACGTGAAAACACAAACTCAATTTACGCTCCGAATTAATAATTCGAGCTTCACCTTTCGAGTTAATGTTTAGCAAAATGACTTTAAAAGTAGGACGCGTGGAGTGCGGCCATACAACCAATAATTACGAATATCCTCCCAAAAATGTTTCATTAAACGCTAACAAACTCGTTGAGATACGGGTCGCGTTTGCTGAGCGAAAGTAGCATTTATGTTCTTAATATAAAGTGCATTTTGTTGCAGTGTTGTTGACTGTGCGCTTGCAAACCGCTGATAACCCACATCGTTATCGAAACCATCCCAAAACACGTGTGAAAGTGTATGAACGTTAATTTGCATAGCACGATAAGAGAATTAGGGTTACTAACTTCGCAATGTACCAAAATTTCCAGCATAATATAATATGAATATTCCTACATGTACCTACAGATCTATGTAAATATGCAGTTTGCAGTGGGAATATGAAAGCAGGACTTACAAAGTTTATTTCAAGCTTACCGCTAAAAGCCGTAGGTACTAACTAAATAATAGTAGGTTCATACTTTAAAATATACTTACTTATTTAATACATAAGTTATAATACTTGGCGAAATACTTAGTCCAAGTAGAAACAGAAGTTCTCCACGGAGGTCTCTCTTCGTATATTTTTTTTCTTTTCTTTAACCTACTTGTTCGTTGTATTCAAATTCCAACAACAGATAATATATTTATATTTATGAAATTTCAGACTTTATTAATATCTTATATCACCATGCTTTTGTGACTACTTTTGCAGCTTCTAATATCATTTGTAGCTGCAAAAGTCTCAAATGACGTAACAGTAATTGTACCGTGCGCGTGAGAGAGACAATTGTCACCCTAGTGCAATGACTAGGGTGACAATTCTTCTCTCCGCTAAATTAAGTGGGTCAATTTTGAACTATTCACACATAAAGTACTACATAAAATCACCCTATTATCGTAACAATTAATCCTTTAATACATTAAGGATCGGGTTTGGGATACGAAATAGTGGGCTAGGGATGGAAATATATATCTAGCTTTAGTTATATGGATGCTGGGTTGTAACTATCTTCCGAATAGCGATAAGAGAACCCAATAGAGTACCTATATACATATTATAACTATGTATATACTATAATACATATACTGGGTGTGTAGAACAAACTTGGTCATGGATTTTCATTTTCAACTCAATTGGTAGGTATTTACCTTTTTTAGCAGGAAATTTGAACAAGTCTTCATGAAAATAATACTACCTACTATACTCATATTGTGATATCGAAATACTAAATGTTCGGTAATACCAAAATGTATTCTTGATACTCATAAATTTTAAACCAAATACAATATTTGATGTTAACTTATCTACCTATCTAATACATATAAATACATAACGATATTACTACCACGAATGATATAATACTGTTACTACTAAATCTAAAATAATCGAATACCTCTTAACAGAATAGCAATCTATACTAATATTATAAAGCTGAAGAGTTTGTTTGTTTGTTTGTTTGAACGCGCTAATTTCAGGAACTACTGGTCCCATTTGAAAAATTCTTTCGGTGTTAGATAGCCCATTTATCGAGGTAGGCTATAGGCTATAATATATATATCATCATGCTAAGACCAACAGGAGCAGAGAATTGTGAGTGAAACCGCGGAGCACAGCTTGTTTATAAATAAAGTGCCATTATACCGCTAAGTAAACTGTGAGCCAACAACGTCCTATAAATTGATTACTTTCCCAACCGGAAGGTATGGGTACCTCAAATCTGCTGATGAAGGCTCGTAGGCGGAAAATTCGACCAAGTATATTAAACTTGTAAGCAAATTTAATTGTATTGGTAATCTGTAAACTTGGGATACACAGAGTTTCTGTTAAGAGGATAGAAAATAATACACTAATTAATTACTTGAATTAATTTATAATTTTATATAATGCTAAATTTTATGTGAAAAACAATATTTTTAACAGAAGTGCTATCAATTTGCTACAACTTCACTCGACGTAGTTTTTTTTTCAGTATTTTTTTTTCAAACATTGCCACTCGAATATAGGTAAATGTTAAAATATAAAATATGTCCATAAATGTAGTGACAAGTTTTCACACTTTGAGTATTAATATTAATGTAATTATTCAAAATGTTAATATTTATTTCGCGCTAAAATGTATTTCATCGAAACGCGAGTAAAATATGTAAATAGAAATGAAACTACCATCCAACATCCATTTGCGATGGCCGTCGAAGCGTAAAATTATTAAAATGTCCTCTTAAAGATATTATGAAAGCTATGTAGAAGGGTGTTTGTAAACTCAATGTTAAAATATTTCACGCTATATGAACTGTTTTAGTAATAATTTATTATCAGCAAGGGTTCTAATTGAATAAAATGATACATATTATTTGTATAATCTTACAGAAAAGAGCCATTCGCTCTATATATAATTTACGTGCTCG
>CAJQZN010041657.1:0-20936 GCA_907164685.1 Colias eurytheme
TAAGTAACTAATAAGACTACAAAAAATTGACCTATACTACATTTATTAGCATCGTTTGTAGGTAAAATAGGCTGAAAAAAAGTAAGGTTTTTTTTAAAGCGGGTTCCAGCGTGACGGAGCTCAATTATGTACGTAATATTCATTTCTATGCGCACTGTGCGGTCTGCGGTAGCCGCATCGCAGTGCGCATAGAAATGAATATTACGTACATAATTGTGCTTGCGGTCAGCCGGACGGCTACCCGCATAGTGCGTATACGCTCTAATACTGAACAATACTGAATACGAGTTTTCGTTTACACTTAAAGATCACAAGAATGCTCTTGCTCTAGCTCTAGCTCTATGTTCGTTTGATGTAAACGCACCGTTAGACGAAAACAATAAACATGTTTTTTATATTTCATTTCATTTGAAAAGAAACCTTGCATGCGGAGAAACTGTAACAAAAGTTATGAAAATGATATTTCTGTTTAAAATATACTTATTTATGAATCCCTGTTACCACAAAGTAGGCAAAATAATGTTATTTCTTTTCGCTTTATTTGTACCATCTGTACTCGAATTTAAGTACGTTTTGTGTATTCATTGTCATATTTGTTACATTATTGAGGGAGCTTCATAATAAATACCTACGTTGCTACAGCTTTCTAATATAGAGAAAACCTTTCTAATATTTTCGCGTTCTTTTGAATGAATTTGAAGAAAATATTTGTGCCATTTTTTACTTGCATTTATTAATATCATTTCTTTCTTTTTTCAAGCATTTATAAAATAATTGTAACAAAAGATACGAAAAAATAATATTTATCAATAAATAATTGTAGGTACTTACACAATACACATATTTGCTTAAATTCATTCGAAATAGAAAGTATCATTATAATTAACATTGAAAATATAATAATAAAATATGGCAGTATATTATACTTTCATTCAATAAAGAGTAAAGACTCAATATTTTCTCCGTTTAAAAGGAAAAATAAAATATGTAATGTAAGAGCTAATGAGTTTTTACTCTGAAGCACAGTCTGAAGCTTAACTTTAATCCTATTTAATATAAATGTGAAAGTTTGTATGGATGTTTGTTACTCTTTCACGCAAAGCTACTGAACCGATTACAATGAATTTTAGCACACATATAGAGGGTAACTTGGAGTAACACATAGGATAGGTTTTATCCCGGAAATCCCACGGGAACGGGAACTATGCGGGTTTATCTTTGAAAATGCGGGCGAAGCCGCGGGCGGAAAGCTAGTGAGAACATAAACTTGGGAAACATAGATAAGGTAATAAAGTAGTTTGTGGTAAGACGAATATTTCTGCCATTTTTAACGTGTTTTTAACCAACTTTTAAACAGAGGATATATTTTTATGTTTTATTTCCTTTCGAGAAACTAAACAAGAAATTACATAAGTATTGATTCTTTGTTTGAGAACACGATTTGAATGTCTTCTCAAATTACAGAATCATTTTTTTTTATTTTCACAATGTTCAGAATTCTAATATTTTGTATTTTATCACATAATTTAACTTTTATAGTCTATTTTACATTTTAAATGAATTCAATGAAATCGTTTAACACTGAAATAATTCGGACGGCATTTTATATTTCCACTAAAGTTTTAAATCTATATACTATATCTCTTATATATGTACCACGGGCGAAGCCGGGGCGGACCGCTAGTAGTATATATAAAAATGAAACCCGTTTCGCGTTGTCACGGCATCACGTGTAAACGGCTGGACCGATTTCGATAATTCTTTTTTTATTATTCCTTGAAGTACGAGGATGATACTTCATGGCTTATGCGAGGGCGAAGCCGGGGCGGACCGCAAGTAACTGGGTAGTGGATTGAGCTGAAATGTTCTTTCACCGATTTCCAGTGAAAATCTTATTTGAGTTGATTAAGTCCAAATTAAATACTAAACTAGCTTTCGTTTACAGTTCTAACTATGGTTCTAACGATGTTGGGAAACAAGTTAGGATTCTTGAATTAATAAAATTATACGCTTCATACAAATGCTATTATGAAGGCCAAAATATACGTACCTATTAAGTTCAAATAAATTTTGAAAGTCATTGGTATTTTAAATCATACAATTTATCGGTTTAATAACAATAACAACGTTTTTTACTACAACCCTTTTAAATTGTGAATAACTTAAATGGACGACCTCAATTTAGTACAACACATTTTCAGCCTAACCTTTTTCATGCCTTTTTCATATTCATAAATAAAAAGCTACCAACACAAAAACCCAGGACTTGATTTACAAGAAACTTGGAACATAATAGCTACAGATAAGGGCATTATACAAAAATGTCTTGGTTGGTTAAACTATAGATAATATAAATATACTGACTATGAAATTTTAGGGGAAATTTTCAGTAGCTTGCGTAGAAAGAAGTTTTCTCTACGCTAATAATGACTTGGTTGTGTTTTTTCGTACTTTGTTTATATTGTTTCTATTTATAGATGTATGAGGAATGTTTCTTTGTATGATTGATGTATATTTAAATATACAAAGGTACTTATTATTATTAAAGTAGAAGTAAGTGGTTTAACTAGGTGGGCGAAGACTAGGGCGGGAAGGTAGTCATTTTATATGATAATGATCTATAAGTAACATGAATATTTATTACAAGTATTTTAACGTCTGTGAACTCATTAAGATCTCGAAACTGAACCCTTTTAACGAAATAAGCTTCAATTAGTTATACCAATAAAAGATTTAACTAAAGTGATTAATTCTTGTAAAAGGATACTTGACGGATTTCTTAAGGCTGCAGTCTAGCAAAATTGCGTTTTCAACAAGTTATTTGACAATTTTTTCCCGGCTAATGAAATGATAAACTGAATTTTTTTTTCTTGTTTATCAATTAGTGTTATATACGCAATGCGCGTGAATTTTTTCACATTTATAAAGTTACTTTATGTTACCTTAATCAGGCCTTCAAGATAAGTCTATTTCCCCCAAAGACATTTCGAGCTAAGTTTGTGCACTCACTACGTTGCAACCGATTACAATTTACACAATCTGATCAGCGCATTATTATCCTTATATAGTCGTTATTAAAAACTGCTGAATACAATTGCCGAAAAACTTATGATTTTCTTAATTAGAACGTTATAAATTCATTAAATTTCCCATTTTTATCCTTACAAAATCTATTGATAAATACTGCTAAAAGTTATTTTTTCCATTAATTTATTCGAGTTGGTTGAAGACCAATGAGTATTAATCCTTTAAAAAAAATTTTTTTTGAATTTTGATAATTCTTTAAATATTAAAAAAATATTTAAAATAATTAGGAAAAATCCTAGCGAATTTCTTTAGTCGCGCTCCTTGGGCCGGAGCGTTCTGACGTGTGCTCTACGCTCGATTTTCCTTCATACCGAAGTGAAAGTTGCTCTACTTCATTAAATTTAATATTTTTGTTAATTGATTATTTTTATCTTAGTTTTGTGCAAATATTCGTATTTTTGAACATTTGATTTCGATATGGAAAATAAACGAAAAAAATACGCGTGTAACTACTAGAAAAAAAATTATCTTCGAACATAAAGTTAATGAAACCAAATAGATTGCAAAGGTGATTGGCAACAATTTCTTTATTTTACGGGGTGTCAGTAAAGGGATGTATATTTCTTTAAAACTAAAGTAAGCTCATAAATTTTCTTATAATATAATTTTTTTGAAGTTCCAAAAATGTTTATTTTTCGTTTGAGAAATACGAAATATAATATAAACTTGTATTGAGAACTTGAACTTCCCAAGTTCATCCGGGGGAAATCCCCATACGGGGAAAATGATTTGTTTACTCCAAAATTGATCCGAGGTGTTTTAATTTTTTCTTCTAGTCATTTTCAACGTAGCGGCATTTTGTTTGATTATTAATTTTGTAACTTAAATACAGGATGTTGGTTTTATATTCTGATCTTACAGGCGCGGACAAATTTAGTCCGCCATTTCTAGTTTAGTCTACCAACTCTAAGTACCAATATTAAAACGAATGGATTATCATCACATCATCAAAACTCAGACGTAATGGAAGATCACAATAACATAGAAAATTCAGTGGGTGTTGAGAACTAAACAAACAGAAGTAACAGAGACGCGAAGAATAAAAAAAGAGGACGAAAACGATAATTCGTTGATGCTTTCCCTTTTCGACGTATTGTTAGGGTACATCACCAATCTGCAAAAAACAAAACTGATGATTCCCAATTGCTGATTAAAAATGAAAAACAAATAATCGACAACAGTGGTGAAAATTTGCTGATCACAATGAAACATCCTTCAGTGGTAGCAGATTTACTCATTTAAAATGTATCGGTGAACAGCGTAAAGGAGACGAGGACAGGAAAACATTATGAATGTGGATGGTGGATTGTATACAGGGTGTAAATGTAATCGATTAGTATGTGCAGGCGATTATGACGTTATTATTGCAGGTATCAAAAAACTTAAAACTGATATCGAAATTACTTTACCTAATGAGCAAAATGACAATAATAACTTTTTAAAAGTATAACGAGAAATATCTAAGAAATTTACTTTATACACTCCCATATCAAAAAGGGAAAATGGGACTAGTAGAAGTTAAATGTCTAATTCCGGCAAAAGACATGAATGCGGAAGATGCGGTTAAAAAAAAATTTAATATTTGAAATACAATGCAAAAAATAACACTTTTGTCATAGATAAGAATCATGACTATTTTTTCCAAATTCAGGGACAACTAAACGTTGCAGAAGCAGAAGTCTGCTTATTTGCTGTTTGGACTGGAGTGAATCATTCGTTAAAAATAGAATATATAAAAAAGTATGTATCGTTTAGGCAAAATGAAATGATGGACCATTATCAAGATTTTACATAAATTGCCTACTGTCAGAATTGATTGATTCGAGACTTCAGCATTCGATGTCCATCAAGGACCCATCCTATGTCATTCAAGCGATTGAAAAAAAAGAGATAAATCCAGTGCAACCGATAAAGCATCAGAATGCTAGCAAAAGATTTATTAGGTTTATCAATATAAATCTATATATTATACATAATATAATAAATCTGTAGAAGACGCGAAGACTGACATCCGCGCGGACGGCGTCGCGGGAGGAAGCTAGTCAGAAATAAATATCTTTTGTTTTCATTTGTGTATTTTTCTATTTAATAATTTTTTAACACAAACATTACATTTTTTTTATTATATACAAAATTTGTTTATCCGTTTTATTAGTTAAACTGAACAACTTTCACTAAGAAACTTAGGCCGAAAAAAATGTATAGAGTTATGCATTTTGTATGGAAAGCTTATTTTTTTTTATATGTCGTCCAAATTTCTTTGTAAAAGTTGATCAGTTATATAAACATGAAGTTGAAGATATCAATAGAAAGTATTCGCAAATTTTGTGTACTGATAAAAAAAAATCACCTGGTGTAATTTTCACGAAAATTGTTTCAAATTGTCATTTTTGGTACTTAATATTACGAATTTTAAATTATGCATACGAATGATTTAATTTTTAAAAATTAAGTGGAGCAACTTTCCCTTAGTACATTTGTATTATTTACATATAGGATGACAGGATGCATTTGTTTGCACTACTAGACCAAGCCCTTAAAGTTTTTACAGGTATGTAATTAAAGTGTTAATAGTGTCAATTACTTTTCATCATCTTAACTGCTTTTAAATTGATCACAATTCATATTTTTAAGCTAGCTTATATTAATAAATAATATTAGTAAAATAGAAATGAAATGTAAATTAATAAGGTTTTCTTAATTTTTACTTTTTTTTCCAATTGTGTATTATAATAATTATAAAACTATTATATATATATATCTACTTACCTCTATAGAAGTCAGTTTAAATAAATGTGTGATAAAAATAGAATTAATACAGAAAAGTTTACAAAATCTCTATTTCCAGTACATTGTTTAAGATGTTTTACCGTGTGTGCACTTAAAATTTACAACCAAAGTTTCCAAAGATTGTAAGAAATTGCTTCTGGAAATTTCACGCCTTACAAATTGGTCTTAAAAGTTAAATTCTCAAGTGTTCGAGTTCTTGTATTGCTTTTAGCTTTTAGTACATTGTAAGTTGTAATGTAGACTTCAGTCATATACTTACCTACTTTTAATTGTGTTTGATATAGCTATATATAACTATATAAGTTCGTATTGTAGAAGATAATAATATGCAGAGTAGAGAATATAATATTAATTAGGTGCGTTTTCAACGACTTATTAATTTATTTATTTTTTATCTTAGAACTTTCGTATGCTTCTTTATTTGAGAGATGGTTATTATTTTATGTAAATGTTGGTGCCTCTCGTCCCACGTATGCCCGATAACTCAGGCCCCGGAAGCACAGACACAATAGAAAATCTATTGTGTCGTGGACCGATCGGGCCACTTGGGGCTCAATGGGTTAAAGTTTGGTTTAGTTTGATAATTTGAAGGTGGTTATTTTTTTGTTAGATAATATAAATAATTATCCCGCTTCATATGACTGATAAAAATTGATATGAAATTATAATTTATATGAATTCATACTCATTATTCACATATAAACCGCGAAAGCAATTTGTAAGCAAATATATCCAATTTGTTTGGTTTTCGTTATTACGCGATTTGGAATGTGGGTATATATCTATCTCTGTCACGCACATTGAATTAGAATGAGAGAATCAAGAATTCCATTCATGTATTTACGCCTATTGCAATTTACTGGGTTATTGCAATGGGGTCATTCAAGGGTTGTCGATTGCTAGAAAACAGAGTTCCTGTGAAACGAATAAGTGATAACGATAATTGTCTTTATTTTTCAAATAATATTAATTAATTAAATTATTACGTTCTCTTACATTTCAATTAAAATAAAATAGCAGTACATAATATTGGCATTAATAACCATTATATACAATCTTAGTTATAAATACGGAGGCAGTAGCCCATTGCCGTACCTAATAGGATTAAAAAAACATGAGCAATCTGTAGCACTACAAATAGGTAGTATCTTAAATTTAACGGAAAAAAATAAAAACTAATCTACATATACTAATATTATAAAGAGGAAAGGTTTGTATGTATGTATGTATGGTTTTCACGCATAAACTACTGGACCGATTTTGATGAAATTTGGCACAGATAATCTTTAGACCCTGAGAAGGCTACCATATTAGCATTTAGCATAGGCTACCTTTTATTGCGAAATATGTACCACGGGCGAAGCCGGGGCGGACCACTAGTAACATAATATAAGAAGGAAGTTACTTACCTACTTTTACATGAAAGCAATGTTTTCAACATTTTTTATATTTAAAAATATAATATTGTTGACATCCCTTCAAAATGCATGAATAAGGCGCTTTATACGTTATCCTAATTGGCACGTTTTGTGAGGTTAATGAATGGCATTGAATGGCAGAATTTTATTTGAATGGAAGGTAATAAAAGACAAATATTTAGGATAAAATGTTTACACGCGGAATGAGAGTCAGCGTTATAAAAACAAACCTTTGGAATGAAGCCACCCATTTGATGAGGATCCTTATTTTTTATTAACGATCTTTCTATAGATTTGTATTTTTAACGAGAAAGATACCTACGTAAGTCTTGTCCCGTTTTGAGTTTTGGGGAATGTGTATTTTGTATATTATTTATTCTTTTCTTTTAATGGTCGGATCATGTTTGTTTTGCCAATCCAAACGTTGTTTATGTGAGTTACGGATAAATAAATCATACGATATTTGTATTATACCTACTCAGGGCCTATTTTTCAATGCTTGGATAAAACTTATCCGTCCAATAAAGTATAACACGTTAATATTAAAATGTCACGTAAACTGTCAAATACAGGCAATTAGAATACGTTTTTAAAATGGTAGTTTTATACATTATTCGACGAATAAGTTTTAACCAAGGATTGAAAAATCAGCCCAAGATACTACGCTAACATATTTTACTAGCCTAACTAATAACAATGAATAACTTATAACCTTTGTTACTTGTTTAAAAAATGTCTTATATTTCCTTAATAATAATAGAATGTATTATTAGATATAATTTAATTAACAATAATAAAAACTTATAAATATGCCACTCGCCTATATTTAGAAATGAAATAATAAGCAACGTAATTAAACGCGATTTATTCGTTATATAATCTGACCTTAATTACTCAATCCGCCCGTGACCTCGCTCAATGTTAAGAGGGATAAAATAATACCTAACTCTTGCAGCTTGCTAATTTTACAAATACGAAAGCGTGTTTGTTTAGTCACTTGACTTTCTTTATCGTCACTATTCATATAGAGAATTTTGTGTAAGCAAATAATAATGTGTAGGCTGCTTTTTACCGCAGTAAAACATCTCATTCCATTGCTATGAAATAATTAACATTACCACATTTTTTACAGAGCGATCCGAGGCTCTCAGCGGACGTCTATCCAAGTCGGCATCAGAATTATCATGTGCCGCGCCGGTGCAAGCGTCCCCGCCCCGCGCCCGCTCCGCGCACCACCACACCCCGCTCTCTGTTGTACATAGGACGCATCACTTCTTCAGCAATTTGAAGGTAGTCTATGTTATCATTTTACAAGGGTTCGTTACTTGACAAGAATCGTTGGCCAAGTCGTTTGTCCACACAACTTGTCAAAAGTTGTTACATGCGGTCGGCTAAGTTAACGTCTGAGCAGTCATGTGCCCGCGCCGATGCAATCGTTCACACCCCGCTCTCTGGTGTACACAGGACTCATCACTTCTTTAGCAATTTGAAGGTAGAGTAGGTACCTATATAATATATTATCAATTACAAGCATTAGTCACTTGGCAAGAGTCGTTAGCCAAGTCGTTTCAGCACAACACTTGGAAAAAGTTGTTACATGCGGTTGTCAAGTCGACATCAGAGCAGCATGAGAGCTGCTTTTTTAACTTTCACTAAAACAAACATCATCATCATCATCATCAGCCCATATACGTTCCCACTGCTGGGACACGGGCCTCCTATGAGGGTAAAACAAACATAATTAAATATAAATTATGGCAATAATAAAATGATGACAAGCAAAGCCTGCCAAGTGCCAGGTACTGTAGCGTTTTTCATCACGTCAGTATTATGTATCGTGTGCTACTAAGTAGCTTGTTCGATTAAGCAGTATTATAACATGGTAATTATATTGTATTTCTTATCAGGAGACGACGGCAACTTCGTCAACGTTTTATATTGCGCTTTAAACTCTTGTATAGGTCTCTACCTAGGCTAAAGGCTCTATAATTTGTAAAGGCTCTATAAAAGCGATTCATTTATTACAGAGATAACCATTGCATAAATAACAAATAATTACTTGAACTACATATTCGGATTACCTTTACCTTTACTTTCCATTGTTTGGAATTTAACCTACAAAATAATAATTTAATATTATTTATATATTGTATTATAATATTACGTATGTATAACAAATATCTAAGCATTTATAAGTATATTATTCTAGCTTTCTGCCCGAGGCAGTTCTTATCGCGCGACAGCCTTTCCCTAAACAAACGTGTCCCTATTTTATCTTAAAGTTTTGTTCAAGAGTAATAGTCTAGCTGTAGCCTTTTTTCGTAAAGTTCTGTATAACAAACGTCTTCAGTAAAACGTTCTGTTTAAAGTATAAAAAATGTGTGATATATGTGATTGAGTAATTAGTATATTTCAGCCTACTTTAATAGTGTAATGATAAATGCAAGCACGTCCATTTCTTTTATGAGCATTTTATACAAAATAAAGTTATGAATATTCGACAATAAAAACAGTTGTCTTAACAGATTTGATAAATATACCTAGAGCCTTTGGAAAATGCCACTTTTATTTTAGAAATTAGAAATACAGATCCATTCAGTTCCATTTACAAACATAATATTATTATGTATGAATTAAAACCTTCTTGCTATTGCAAGCCGGTCATTATTCTTAATTAGTTTCAGTCCGTTGAAACCCATATTCCATTTCACTATTAGCACAGAATAATTATGTTATTACCCGCATTAGAGTTAATACCTTTACAATGTACTCTCTCGTGGATACTTACATTAAAAAGCAAAAAAACGCTTTGTATAAAGGAGAAGCACTAAAACTCATATTAAGGTGCATTAACATCAAACGAACATAGAGCTAGAGCAAGAGCATTCTTTCGTGATCTTTTAGTGTAAACGAAAACTCGTATTGAGTGTTGTTCAGTATTAGAACATTGCATAGAATCTTTTCGAACGCACTAAGAACAACGAAAGAATGCTCTTTAGAATTTGACATAGTGGGGTTAGAATGAGCATTCGCACCGTTAGAGCTAATCTGATATAGCTAAATAATAGGTATATTATTATAATATATTAACCACACTTGCTCTTGGTAAAAGATAATATATGTAACAAGATTATTGTTGAAAACATTTTAAAGACAGGCTGTAATGGATATTATATTTAGCTACTAATAGTAACAGATTATAATAAAAATTTATTCTGCACTTTTTCTTACTACTACCGATAAGAATGATTTTTCGAGAAAATTGGACAGAAAACTGGATAGGTTTCTTTTTCTTGGTTATTTATTATACTTAATATTTTTCAGAGGTTTTGAGTAACATATTGTGTGAGAGACTGGGACTACTAAATTGTATCTTTCACTAAACCTTATTTTGCTTGTATTTTTTATCCTGCTTAACTAATTATCCTGAAGTCTAAAGAACGGTTTTACCTCTGTTTTTAGTAATTAAGCATTCCAGTCACGTATTTACTAGAATGAGTGCGTAGATTGATATTTTCGTAACCTTAGTGTTTTCGATATCATTGTAAGACAACGCGTTACGCATTCGAAAGTATATTTTATTTAGATATTGGTATATTTGTCACGAATCTGTTACGAATATTAAAACTGGGGAAGATTTCCATTTCTTTCTCTAGTTGAGTTTTACGAAAAATAACATTTATTCCTCCCGTAATAAGGTATTTTATACATAGTTCATAGATATTTTTTAGATATTTTAACATATTTAAGGTTACTTTCAGTAAAATTTTAGTTATTCTATACATGAACCTACTAAATATTCCCATATGATAAGGGAAACATTAAATATTACGTGAGATGAGAAAAAGCTAAAACATTTAAAAAACAACATTGAAATAATTTCCTGTAAGAAGCTACTATCCTAAGCTACTATCATAAATGTCTACAAACAATTAATAAAATAGTGGAAGTAACTAACATTGTCATGAAACAAATATAACAACCTAATTCAAATATAACTATCTACATAATAATATTATAAGTTTATAACTGTCTCAATTATACAGCATCTGTTTCACGATCCCGTAGTTGATATGTCTATCTAAAGTTCTTCAGTTCCTGAGTTTGGAATTCTCTTAGGATTAGAAACAACCTCGTACGCAATTACAAGGACTTTAACATAATAATTAACGAAGTGAAAAATATAGAGACACTTTTTACTTAACCATAAAGATGTGAACATTATATAACGTGTGGTTATTACCATAAAATATAAATATATAATAAACAACTGATTTGTATAGAATTTGCGATTACTTTTTGTAAGCATGTACTTGAGAATATACACATGAAAAATCTGCCCAATTATTTTACATATAATGGTACAATGATACATACAAAAATGTTAAAAAAACATTAACGTAAATTATTCTTTATTTTCTAACAACTTTCACAAACGCGTTTCATTTGTAAAGGATGTTAACACATACAAAAGATTTAATGCGCGGAACCTTTTAAATATAACAGCACATTTGACGCATGATTAGCCAAGTGCTTCCCATTTTGTTCTATATTCGCTAACAAACTCTGAATAATAGCGTCTTTATGTATTACAAGTTAAAAACTCCTACCCAAGTGATCTTTTGTGGACTGTTTATATCATACCTACTTTTTAAAACTTTTTTTTACATAAAGGCATATAAGTATGTTTTAAATGTTGTCTGTTTGTTGTTTAATACATACAATATTATACAGCAAATAAGTACTTATCTATAAATCAGAAACGGCTGCATCAATTTCTTAGTTTTAAATATATTTGATTACTAGCGGCCCGCCCCGGCTTCGCCCGTGGTACATATGAAAAATAGATGTTGGCCGATTCTCAGACTTACCCGATATGCACAGAAAATTTCATGAGAATCGGTCCACCCGTTTCGGAGGAGTATGCAGACTAACATTGTGACACGAGAATTTTATATATAAGATTCTTTGCCTGTAGTATCTATTAGAAGGTAAAATACTAAACATAACGAAAAATAAGGTAGAGGTAATAGTATTTTAGTAAAAAAAACGTCCTGTTTGTTACTTAACCATTTACAGTCTTGTAATGCGGCCTATTTTTCAAGTCTGAAAAAATTATTTTATTTTATCAGCCCATTCCAGGCCCTTCTCAATTTATTTCTCCTTAATTAAAATAATAAAAAACTTTCGTATTTAAGTTCATGAAATTGCAAACAAAACAGTTCCCATATTAATATTATCTTGTCTTCACGCATATTTTTACATAGATCAAACTTGAGATGTTTTTTAAAGAATAGAAAAAAATCGATCACGTCGATCAAATTCTCATTTATTTATAAATAGACCGGGAGATACTGACACAAAATTTCGAGTCATTTGTAACAGGATGGCGGTTCTACAGGGTTCTTAGTACGCAATGACAAAAAGAAAAAACCGGCCAAGTGCGAGTCGGGCTCGCGCACAAAGGGTTCCGTAGCAGCAAATATAATAAATTACAGTTAAATCAACCTATCTCAAAAACTATAAGAGATACTTTGATCAAACCAAAAATCGTTGAAAGAGTTAATTAGCATGCATCACCTCTATTTTTTTTAGAATTTTATACCCCGTAGTTATAAAAATAGAGGGGGGGGGACATACTTTTTACGACTTTGAGAGCTGATATCTCAAAAACCGTTCACTTTAAGAAAAATGTTTTTTAGAAAACTTTATATCATTTTAAAAGACCTTTCCATTGATACCCCACACGGGTATGTACATCGAAAAAAAAAATTTCATCCCTCAGTTACATGTATGGGGGGCCCCACCCCCAATTCTTTTTTTTACTATTTAGTGTCATATTTTTGTAGCGGTTCATACAACACATATTCCCATCAAATTTCATCACTGTAGTACTTATAGTTTCCGAGTAAATCGGCTGTGACAGACGGACAGACGGACAGACGGACAGACGGACATGACGAAACTATAAGGGTTCCGTTTTTGCCATTTTGGCTACGGAACCCTAAAAATGATGGTGTGAACGCTGGTACCTGCGGCTTAGTCGCGTGGGCGTTAGTCGAACTCGTCGGAAAATAGCGAAAGTCAAACGATTTGTAACAGTATGGCACTTATTTTTCCTGGAAGTTTGAGGATCAAAGAATATAAATACAAAATTTCAAAGATCTAGGTGTTGGAAATCTTCACTTATATAAATTAATACTAAATTAATTTTTCAAGTATGACAGCACTTTTTCCCCCTACTAGAAGTATGGCAAATATAATAATGGTCACATTTTATCAAATACTCTCCAAAAATCCAAATGCAATACTGGTACAAAAAGTTTGGCGAAATAAATTTTTTTTGCAGATTTTCGGCGGTATGGCGACCATTTGGAATCGTCCGAAAAGTATGGCATGGCGATTTTCGTAAATGGCTGCACGACGATGGTTACCTGTGCAAAAGTTAGCCTGGTACAAATGGTTGAATAAATGTTTTATTTAAATCAACATATTCGCGTCGGTATGGCGGGCTGTAAGTCACACCGGAAAAGTATGGCATGACACTACCGCCTACTTCTTTTTTATGGGCTATCGGTAAATACTAAAATTTTTGTGTTACAAATCGTTTGACTTTCGCTATTTTTCCGACGAGTTCGGCTAACGCCCACGCGACTAAACCACCGATACCAGCGATCACACCATCATTTTTCTTTTTATTATTGCGTACTAAGACCCCTGTAGAACCGCCATCCTGTTACAAATGACTCGAAATTTTGTGTCAGTATCTCCCGGTCTAAAAGCATTTGAATTCATATTCATACTTCATGTAGTCTTATATATAAAATTCTCGTGTCACAATGTTAGTCTGCATACTCCTCCGAAACGGGTGGACCGATTCTCATGAAATTTTCTGTGCATATCGTCGGGTAAGTCTGAGAATCGGCCAACATCTATTTTTCATATGTACCACGGGCGAAGCCGGGGCGGACCGCTAGTAATAGTATAATTATGTAGGTTATAGATATAAGCTATTTCAAAACGTTTAGCCATAAAACTACTGCTAGCAGTTACCTAACGTATAAGAGGCTTGATGCGATAATCCCAGAGATGGTCCTCTATTTCCTCAAAGCGAAGCCTTTATTTATTGATTACATTACCTCCTATTAGTGTCAGCTGTTGGTTGCGTTTGATCTGTCGGTCGTATCGGATTTCGTTTTATCGTATAGGAGCTACCAACGTTGACAAGAGAGAATTTTAGTATAGTTGGTTCTTTGATATACTGTTTCCCTTCCTATTTCGGTTAGAGTCCGGGCTGTCTGGCTGGTCGCAGTGGTTACGTTTATTAGTGCGCATCTTATCTGCACAGGAAAATATCCGTAATTTAAAGTCATTTATTAACGCGTAATTTTTAATCTTTTGCCTTTAGATAGATCCATCAGACATAATTTTTTTATTGCATGACGTTTTTTCGTTGTTAAATAGGTGCCAGACGCAATTTTTTATTTCAAAATCATTAAAATGTCATCGAAATAAGTGAAATTCCATCAACATGAATGATCTTTGTGTCTAGAGATTAGTTAGATATAAGGCACTTTATGTCGCGGTCATTCTCATGAGAATTTACTTTTATTATGCGGGCGGATTATAATTCATATGAAACTAATAATAATATTGCTATGGACATGGTTTATGTCTATGAGTAGGTATTAATTACGCAAATAATAAGCAATTATTATGACTTCATTGGTTTAATCTCTATCTGGTTTGAATTATATCATGTACTTTTTAATGTTCACATTTTAAATAGAGAATTGTTTGTTTAATTCCTCGTTGTATTTTACATAATAGATAAAATAATTTTTAAATCTATTTATCCATGTAAAAGTCCTTGTAGGCGTTTAATTAATCCCTCGGATTAACTTCAAACAAAGCAAGTGAACCATATAAGCGGATTTTTTAAGTAATTATTATTAACCTTACACCGGTAGTTAAATTGCTTTTCAGGTCGAATGATTTATATTTTAAACGTGGATGAAAATTGCTTGAATTTATTAAAAATTTTCCATTAAAAAACCTCTTTTATTATTTAGTAAAATGAAAACGATAAACTCAAATAAATATTAGAGAAAATTTTTCTTTTAAATTGAACATTTGAACTACCCCATCTATTAGTTTTTAAAACTAACTATAATTTTCATTTATAGTTAGATAATATTTGAGTTCAATTAAACTTTTTCTATTTTTTTTAACCTTTAATTTACATTGTTTTAAAGCCTAATAATTAAGTGACGTCACATTAAAACGCACGACCTTGTCACGACGTTTTAGTACCTACCCGAATTTTCTTAACGACCAAGAAAGCAATTAGTCGCTGCTAAAGTGCTTATTCATCTTATAATAATAATAAATTTAGAAATAATTTTGACGTAATTACTTGAATATTTTCCTTGAATACAAAAGTTATTTCTTAAACGCTAACAAAACTATCGTAGTGCCCGACAATGTGAACGTCCATGAACGTTCAACTTCCAGAAAGTGAGCAGCTTGCTCTTTTGTAGGTGATTAGTTACATTAAAAAAACTTATCTTACCAAAAAATCCTACATCTATACTAATATTATAAAGCTGAAGTGTTTGTTTGTTTGAACGCGCTAATCTCAGGAACTACTGGTCCGATTTGAAAAATTCTTTCGGTGTTAGATAGCCCATTTATCGAAGAAGGCTATATATCATCACGCTAAGACCAACAGGAGCGGAGCACTGCGGGTGAAACCGCGAAGCGCAGCTGGTGATAAATAATAATGTACCGAATACGAAAATGCTTAACTTTTACTCTCAATTTTGCATCGCGTGCGTACTTAAAGAGTAGAGTCGTTATAAAATGTACACGAAAAATATACGTTACAATTCATGGAAATGAAACAGAAAAGGAAGACTAAACAAAAATTATTCAGCTCTGTTCTCTGGACGAATACGAAAAAGAATAAATTAACAAGCGGTTTTGCTTGAAGTTAGTGGAACAATGCGGCTATAAAGTTTGGGACAAAGGTAATTGGCATAAAGGATGGTTAACAATGTACGTCATTATTTTGATAGAACAAGAGACATTTTGATCCACAGCCATGGAAAAAAAATAACTTTTAATAAGACACACAAAAATCGCTAAGTAATTTCTTATGTTCTGTTTTTTGTATTCTACATTTCCAAAATCCAAACAGAGAGTTCTGTAATAGCGTATAATTAATCACGTTACGTATTAACTTTAAACTTTATTAAACTATAAATATTTATTACTTTTTAAGTGGAAACAAATTTTCGTTCTATCTAACCAAAATTACCTAATCTTATAATATAGGGAGTTCAAAGTCATCCAACTATTATAATAAACTAGATTTCCGCCCGCGGCTTCGCCCGCGTTTTCAAAGGAAAACCCGCATAGTTCCCGTTCCCGTGGGATTTCCGGGATAAAACCTATCCTATGTGTTAATCCAAGTTACCCTCTATATGTGTGCTAAATTTCATTGTAATCGGTTCAGTAGTTTTTACGTGAAAGAGTAACAAACATCCATACATCCATACATCCATACATCCTTACAAACTTTCGCCTTTATTATAGTATTAAGATCATTCTCTTGTCTTCTCAGAAGATGTGTGATGTTATTTCCTAAGTGCTTTGTCGAGTGATGACCGATCACACTTACATGTATAGGTGTAGATTTATTTGCGTAATAAAATAAAAGTGACTTCATAGTTAGGAGTAGGAGTGAGATATATTTGAGGTCTGAAAAAGAACATTATTGTAACATTTTTAATTGCTGCTTCACTTATGTGAATTTCACACTATTCTCGAACATTCCAGATTCGCTGGCAACGCAGCAGGAGTCGAGAGCGATGTCCCGCGTGGACTATCCTATCTGTCACCCTCGGACCGTTTAAATTAAGTTTTTAGGGAGGGAGTGATATACATGATCTAATAATAATTACAATAACGTAAAAAATCCTCTACAACATAATATATGAATACAACAAAGAAATTACTCTAATTCCGAACTATTCTCGAACTTTCCAGAATCGTTGGCAACGCAGTAGGAGCCGGGAGCGATGTCCCGCGGGGACGGTCCTATCTGTCGCCCCCGGGCCGGACAGCAGTGGTACGGAGTATGCAGACTCTGAACATAGCACGCCTGCTAACTCGCCACGACATAGGTTAAGGAAAGGTTAGTACATAAATATAGATAATTATGTAGTTAAAAATGTTTTAAATCAACAGTAACTTATGAATTTATGGTATGATCACCAATCTATACTAATATTATAAAGCTGAAGAGTTTGAACGCGCTAATCTCAGGAACTATTGGACCGATTTGCAAAATTCTTTCGGTGTTAGTTTGTCCATTTATCGAAGGCTATAATATAGGCTATATATCATTACATATTTTATAATGCTATTGTTGTGTGTTTATGTATGTTGGAATAAATGTTTACTTTCTTTCTCTCTTTCAAGCCTTGAAGTGTACAGAGTTTGGCTTTGGGTCGAAATCGAACCAAACGGTGTCGGGATGTTATAATTTTATAGGTAGAAAAAACACGTACTTTACGCACGTACTGCAAGTTCATTTTAAAATTGCAGTTTGTTATTTCGCCAATCCGAAGCGTTTTTCATATGCGTGGGATCAATCGGATGTTGGAATTCTAATAGAATAATGAATAAAACATATTTCAACTGCAGGTTCGTTTTATGTTTGTTTTTTTTTGTAGTTTTAAACAGAATAAAAATGTAGAGATGTCATACACACTATATTCTCGGTTCATGTATGAGGTAAGATATATTTATTCTTATGTGTATAGCAAGCAATATTTAAATTCGTGTATTATTTAAAATAACTGTACCATCACTTTATAATAGAACCACTATTCAAAATACTGAATTATTTGACTGACCGGTTGGCTTGGTTAGTAGTGGCCCTGAAAAACTATATTATGGTAAGAAAATTGTTTTATTTAAGTGGGTACTTGCTACAAAGCAGAAGATTTTTTAAAAAATATTCCGTCTGAAATAGTATAGTACCAAACATGCGTATTACAAAGACCGTTATATAAACTTCTCTAGGGACCATAATTGTGTGTAAAGATATTTATATTCATTAAGGCTCAATTAGGCATATTACAGTGTGACCTGCTATAATTCTGGTTAAAATAGCACTGGATTTTCCAACGTTAGTTTGACCTTTGGATAATGTTTAACACCGGAGTTTATAAGGTGCACAAAATTCGGGTCCCGCCTCGTGATCGAATTTTTTCTATTCTTTATAAATTTATAGTTGCAAAAAATATTTTAGTTTTGTACTTACGTTTGTAATATGGCTATATTTATTTCATTTAAAGATAGCATAATTTAAAGCGTTATATTTTTATGAACACCATAATTAAGTCTCGTATTGCTCTATATTAAAATTTAATATTATTTAAATACTATATTCATAACAAGAGGATCTTTTTAACGCATTATTCTTTATAATTTTTTTACTTTTTAAGTCTCATTTACATCGTGTCAGCCATACGATACAGATTATAAACTATCTGTGTACTACAATTTTATTCACATCGGTCTAGCCGTTTCTACCTGAATGAACAATACCATCTTCTAATTAGAAGAATGTTAAATTGCTTGTAAAAGGTGAAGCCGGGTGCTTAATTTAACGCTTAGGCAATCTTGAAGGCTAATTAAGACTTACATTACTGAAAAGTCCCCTATTAATTTGCTGGCTACCTTTATTAATAAGATACGTCTTGAAAGAAAATTTTATTTTCTAACATTTAATTGTAATAAGTAAGTGTTAATCATTTTATATTCCGGTAAATAATATTATGCACCTATTACGTTCTAATAAATATCATTGAAGCGAAAACGGTCTAGACTCTATATAGAGTAACAAACAGGACATTTTGACTACTTACATATTTATTACTCAGCAGTCGTTTCTTTTTTATATGTTTAAATGGTAGGAAACACATTTTAACAGATATATTATCGTAATATACTACATAATACATATCTGTATATAATATAATATCGATAAATCGAATCAAAAATTCAATAAAATCCGTTTATCCGATCTTGATTTATATGAGTACCTACCTAATGTATCTGACATGACTTTATAAACCGAGTTTTAAAAATGAGGAGGCTGTAATTTCGACTGTATTTTTTACTTTTTCTGGGCTGACTTCTAGACTGGACTTTTGCCTGGTCCAACCAATTTTTATAATTCATCTATTACGTAAATGAAATGTGGTGCCTACCATTACAACCTATTCTGTTTTCATTTGATTTAATTCTATATTAAAAATAATAAGATCTCTATGTTATTTTATACAATATATAGAAGAATAAAAATCGGATTCGAGAGAGCTGCACCTACATAAAATATATTTAAACGTACTATTCCTCAAACGCAAACTTGAATGAGAATCCACAAACTATACGTGTAACAGTTCTATTCTTCTAAAACCTATTACAATAAGATGTATAAGTTCCAAACTTATTCCATTGGATTTATTTCTAAAATCCCTTTCAAACTAAAATTGTTGGGTTTTATCGAAGATATTTCTATTAATGTTTATTGGAAAAGAATATGTTTAAATTATTTGCGTTTGTTTGCTTTTGCTACAGAATTTATTGAATTTCCGATACATTTTTCCCTTTTGCATCAACATATTATTTTGATAAATTATTGAGTGATTGTTATTTTGGAAGTATGGTTATTTTTAAAATAATATAAAGTAAGTTATAATTATCTGACAAAATCTTTGTAGACGTATCGATGTCACCTTATGTGTGTGCCAAATTTCATGAAAATCGGTTTAGCAGTTTTTGCGTTTCAACAAGCAAACAAACAAAAATACAAACTTTCGCATTTATAATATTAGTAGGATGAAATATTAGGTATCTCGTCGAAATGAGAAAATATTAAATGAACATCATTTCTTACCTAATGAACATAATATCAAAGATGAAATTGGAAATTTTAGAAGTTCAATTATTGACAAAAACCAGTCACGCTCCAAATGTTAATGGAACTTTATTTAGTTACAAGAACTTTTTTGGTAACGAGATACTACTCAATAAATATAATAAATTGATTTGAGATGTTTCTTAAAATTGATAAACAATTAGACACGCCAATTTTCTCAATTATTATTGTCTCTGTATTATTTTAGTATAATAATATTTTCTATACCTAATCTAATTATAGTAGATTGCATAGTGTAAAATTCTAATACATTAAAAATATTATTAAAACAATATTCAACGTTCTCTTCGTCTTACTATAGGAATATAGTTTACAACATGTTTACAAAGACTTCCAAAATGATTGCAACCCGCTAAGAAAGGTCTTTCTTACTAGTATTACCTAACAGGCATTGAATTGCATGTATTCTCTGTATTCCTCAAATAGTTTTTGCATTTTGTGAGCTTGAAGGATCGGATATCGGCTCTGTTTATATCTCTTGGATCCTTCTTTATTCACGGTTCATTTACATCAACGAGCGAATGCTCAATCTAACCCCATAGTCCAGTCTGTGGGGAAATGTAAAAGCCTCTGCTCTACAAAAGGTGGCGTAGAAAATGTTTTGAAACAATATTGTTTAGGTATGA
>CAJQZN010041657.1:21336-34327 GCA_907164685.1 Colias eurytheme
AGGTCGAAAACTTGGATTTTTATTAACCTTTCATACCTAAACAATATCGTTTCAAAACATTTTCTACGCCACCTTTTGTAGAGCATAAATACCTACAGACTGGATTACCACTCTCAAATTATTTTAGTGTAAACAGGCGTAGAGCATTATTTTGTTGTTCTTAGTGCGTTCGAAAAGATTCTATTCAATGTTCTAATACTAAACAACACTGAATACGAGTTTTCGTTTACACTAAAAGATAACGAATAAATGCTCTTGCTCTAGCTCTAGCTCTATGTTCGTTTGATGTAAATGCACCGTTACGCTATTACCTAAAGTATTTACTTACTGCGTTCATTTAAATCATAAAAAAATGAAATTATTGATATCTCTTTATGTGTATTATTTTTATATTACGTAGGTTTTACTATACAGAATCAGCTATACGCTAAAGATATATTTTTTTACCTAAAATACGTAGTAAGCTCGAACATAAAATACAGTGTATGTGGATTACTAGCAGTGGTCGTTGGACCGTATTAACAAAAATACAACTGGACAATTCCCACAGCTTTAGGATACTCTTGTAGGCCTTTTTTATCTATTGTTACGGTTACAAATCCAACGTAAGTGAGATCGAGGATGAAAATATACCTACAAATAGTGAATAATGTTTTATTCTAACAACAACAATTATTACGAATATTTTGTAGATATTTTATTCTGAAATTATTTTAATGCTAAGTGATATTCGCATACAAAGAGCACAACATAGAGTTTAACCATTTATGACGCAAAAGCAAACATATTTTTAAACATTTAATCGACGTTCTATAGAAAATGTACATATATTTTTTAACAAACGTGAATTGTTACGTAACTCGTAAGCCGTAGCCAGAAAGGAGGAAGGCTACGGGTCCATTCATAAAATGAATAAAGCCAATGAAACATCATTTGGAAAAGAACCACATTTTTAAAATAGCGCCATCTGTGAATATTTTCATGAACTAAATATTAGAAACAGTGCCATCTATTAAAATAACAGGACATCACTTCAGTATTCGTTTTTCCCGGCAGAGCGATATTTTCCCCATCTTCAGTTTTTCATGAAAACCAACTTCTAATGGAACCTCTCCAACACTTACGTTGATTTTAGATATTTTAGTTTCGTTTCTTCTCAAGAGATCATGAATAATAGATAACAGAATGTATAAACAGGCAATAAATTGTAGGACACATAGAGTGGAAAAAAAGAGGAGATGAATTTACTTTAAGAAGCTTTAAAGTATTAAAAACGTAATTTTAGTAGTTCAAAGGAAATCATTCTATATTATATATTCCTCATACATACTCGATACTGACCCACTATTTGCTACGTTATTTAAGTTTTCTTTAGTTTTGGTTTCATTTCTTTTATCTATACTTATAGCTACTTTTATAAAAATGAAGAAAGATTAAAAAAAAATAAGTACCATTATTACAATTAATTTTTCTTTTTGTGGGCCCAACAAATTGTATTGACTTTTGTCACTGATGATAATGACTATGATACCTATGTATAATATTGGGATCGGAAATTGCCATTTTAGAAAGAGAAGATGTATAATATTAGTATGATATATGATACCTATCAGAAAACAGATTTCAATATCCGCTGCCTGCTCTATTACCCCTTATTTTTCAGTACATTTGCGTCTATAAAACTTGTCAACGTTAGCTTGATTGATTCTCCGAAATGTAGGTTATCTTAAATCTCTAGTACCTATTCATGGGAAGGATTTACGGCCTGTCGTAGCTTAATAGGAGAGATGTGGTCTATTAATTTTAATATTCTACAGATAAAAATATTACATCCATAATCCATACTAATATTATAAATGCGAAAGTAACTCTGTCTGTCTGTCTGTTACTCAATCACGCCTTAACTACTGAACCAATTTGCATGAAATTTGGTATAGAGATATTTTGATACCCGAGAAAGGACATAGGATAGGTTTTATCCCGGAAATCCTACGGGAACGGGTTTTTCTTTGAAAACCCGGGCGAAGCCGCGGGCGGAAAGCTAGTAATATTATAAATGCGAAAGTAACTCTGTCTGTCTGTCTGTTACTCAATCACGCCTTGAACTGAACCTGAGCCAATTGGCATGAAATTTGGTATAGAGATATTTTGATACCCGAGAAAGGACATAGGCTACTTTTTATCCCGGGAAATAGGATAGGTTTTATCCCGGAAATCCCACGGGACGGGAACTATGCGGGTTTTTCAGTTTTCTTTTACTAAATTATTACATTACATTATTGAAACAACTGCATTATCATCTTCGTGATTACATGAACTAAATTGATCTGAAATCGTTTTCAAGCGTGGCTATCAAATGTTCTCAATTTCAAGAAGGTAAAGGGTACATGTAGGTAAAAGTGATTGGATTTTATCGTTCGATTACGTTTGTACGTGTTTGTACGATAATCGGATCACGTAGTAGCTGAAGGGAAAAAATAATAGAGCACCTTATACCTTTGTGACCTAACTGAGTAGTTTCTTTATGCCGTGTTCCTTTTTCGCAACATATAAAGATAATACCACACATTTGAACCATGTAATGTTTTGAAAAGTAAACTTTAAAAGAAAACCACAATAACCTAAGTATTTATCTTTATTATTTTTGTGAAAATTTGTGTTAATGTTTAGTAACTATAACTTTATACAGGGTGTCCCACTGTTGGTATACTAAGCTCAAAGGAGGTTATAGTTTTGCATACGCTGAGTACGTAAAAAATAATTTAAAAAATCCAGACGCATTTTTTTTTCAAATAGATGAATTCTTAAAACTCTATGTGTACACCCAAAACAAGCAACCTGCCCAACTTTGCCACTAGCACGTGAGCTATCGTTTAAGATTATGTTTTCATAGACAAAATGCTCATATTAGAGAAGCAGTATATGCCGGCTGCGCGAAGCTAGAGAAGAAAATATGGATTTTCAGGAAAAATTTAGCAAAAAATTTTGGACCCAATTTTTTTTTAAGTATAAATGATCAGTGTATGCAAAACTACAAGTTCCTTCGCGCTTAGTATACCAATAGTGGGACACCCTGTATAATGTGCTTTCACTAAATGGGTACCCAGGTATACACATTTATTTTCCTTTTCACAGACCAATAACTAGTAATTACGTACATTTCCAATAAAAGGTACATAAATAAGGTTGAATGTAGCCGTGAGTAATAACTTATATATAAATATAAGATGTTTTCAGGTGAAGAGGGCCATTAAGAAAAAGAGTGCCTTAACCTCCGCGCCCTCAATTCAAGATGAAAAAAACCGTGAATAGCAACAATATATTTGTGTGAAAGCTCTGAAATAACCCGGCTGATTTAACTGAGATATATGACCTTAAACCTTTAGGCATTATTGAGGTTAAGCTGTAGGGCTGTCACTTTTGTAAAATAGGTGTGAATAAATAAAAAATAAGTTTACTATTTCCAAAAATAAACGTAGAAATAATTGTTGTTTCAATCATTTTATACAATTTAACAACGTGTCACATATTGAAAGCAAATTTAATGATAAAAGAGTTTGATCTTTTATATAGAATTCATACAATTGTAAAATAATTCAAATGTATAAAATACTAATAATTTCACATTTTTACCTATGGAGTAAATGTAGTTCCTCTAATAAGTTACTAGTCTCAAACTAAACTAATTAGACATTACAGGAAAAGGAAAGCAGACAAAAGCTACCATGATTCCATCAATTTAGAATTCATAATAACGTGCCGTTGCTTCCCAGAGAAAAATATAAAGCTTGAAACAGTGTAATCAAGCGAATGAAAGTAAAAGATAAAATAACAAGCATTTCTTTACAATTCTTATTATTTACTAGAATACATGCTACGGTACTGTCACATATATGAACATATTTTAACAACGTTCTTTGCAGTCTAACAATTTCCTTGAAATCTTTGGATGCGTAAAGATTTTATTAAGGAAAAGTTTTCTTTGAGTTTTACAATTTATTCTTTGTTTCTAACTTAATATGCATAATATATGATTCATAGAATTATTAATGTCGATAAAAGGTTTGACAACCCTTTTTTAATTTACATTTCTAAACCTTCCGAATGTTTGGCGTGGTTCGGCTTCGTTTCTATATTTTCTCTATGTGTGCGTCCACACTGAATGCGCGGTGGCGGCGGCCTAGGCGGGCGCGACGAGCGGGCGCTCGCGGTGGCCACACCGACGCGCGAGCTCAAGTAGCGGTTCGACGTTTTTCGGGTGTTGCAAACTTTGGACGATTTGCTATTTTTACTGGACAGTCCGATTTTGAGATGAGATCATTATAGAAGTTGTACATGAAATAAATAAAACAGAGGAATAACGGGTGAATCTTATATGAAGAATTGAGATTATACCCTACACAATTACTGTGGTGTATATAAGTGTTTTAGATTGAATCGCACTTATAAATAAAGAAGTTTCACTTCAACAATTAAGTATTTACCGCTATTTTACGAAAAACAATAGGATATAATATAAGAAGTCGAGCGACAAGACCGAACTGGTTTGATACCCCCGCCGTCCGCGCATTGGGTCGCTTGCTGACTAGGCCCGTAGTGTGGCCAGAACGCGCGGATAGGAGAGTTTGAAAACTACGCGCGCTGGCTCGCTCATTACCGTCGCACTAGGCTTCCGCCATAGTCATTTCAATGTGGACGCAAAGGCGCGTTTCATACGTTTGATATTTCGCGCCCGCCGTCGCAACCGCGCTAGGCTCGCAGTGTGGACCTGCACATGTCTAATTTAAGCTTAAACTTTCAGTTTGATTTAATGGCGTCACTTATATTTTTACGAATTTTAACAGACAAACAGAATAACAACAAGAAACCAACTCTAAGAAAAAATACAATAGATTTTAGATTTGAACATAATATTAAAAAAAATCTATCCGTTTTCCTTTTTTCTTACCGAGAAGTAAAGGTTAAATGGGGCATTAAATTTTAACACTGACGTAAGTATGAGTAGAAGTACCAATTACAGAATAATAGCACCAAATTATTCTGAACTTGGGGTCAAATGACTATATTTTAAATTCGTTGTAACTAGTCTAGACTTCTAACATTTTTGCAATGGCGTCATATAAAGAAGGTACGTGAGTTATTTATTATTTCTTCCTATATCTATTTTTAATTATGTATCTGTAATATCATTGTTTCAGTAATTTGTGATATTATGGTCAATGATATTTATTCAATTAAAAAAAATGGGCGTATTTAAATATGATAGGCACAAGTTGTAAGCTAGGAGCTAGAGGAAATAACAGGATTTTTAATAGATTTTGACCATATTCAAACTCAAACATTTATTTATTCAATTAGACTTCTTTTAGAAGCACTTTCGAATCATTACATATTTTAAAAATTTACCACCGATTCGGAAAGCAGTATCTATAGAGAAGAACCGGCAATATTGAATTCACTTTCTAATTGCCTGGCAAGCATACAATGTGACAACGAAGTCTTGATACTTCAATGACTTAATTTACATTTTTATAGGCTATAAATGCAAAGTGACGGGGTATTCCCTTAGGCAGCTTTGTTCCCTTTCTTTGCAAATATAGTCAAGTAATTCAATGTTGAACGGGCCTTAAACACAGATTACTTAATAGTAGATTAAAAGTTAAATACGTTTTATGTCCTATAGGTACTTTTCCTAGGAAATAACAATACATTTTACATTATACATACAAATTACATTATCTACTGAGCAATGACTCTTGAATCGTCTCAATGCGACCCAGATAACGATTTCACACTTTGTTAACCTTTTCAATTGTAGGTAGGTACGTCTCTTTTATTTTGTTCGCATAACAACAAAAATTTAAAATATTCACAACAATGATACAATGATTATATCAATTTTTTTATTTGATATAATCATTGTAAAAACATGTAACACAGCCTCAAGTTAACTATACCTATGTTCTTTGTTTATATGTCTTATCTTATTTAACTATAAATAATTGTTTGTATTACGATTAAATCAATTACCTACCTATACTTTGAATATAAATATATTAATCATTGTTTATAACAAAATTTATCTAAAGAAAAAATATCCCAACTAACTATCTAATACATGTCTCGAATAATAATGCAAAGGATACGGAAAACAAATATTAATCTTCATTGTAATTAACTTGGAAGGGGACATCTTTGTTTGAAACTGTAATCAACCCGGCTTCTTCCATTACTCGCTTAATATATTCTGGTGTAGGTAATAAACGTTACAATATACGTAAAAAGATTGTAACTAATCTTATATATAAAAACCGGCCAAGTGCGAGTCGGGCTCGCGCACAAAGGGTTCCGTAGCAGCAAATATAATAAATTACAGTTAAATCAACCTATCTCAAAAACTATAAGAGATACTTTGATCAAACCAAAAATCGTTGAAAGAGTTAATTAGCATGCATCACCTCTATTTTTTTTAGAATTTTATACCCCGTAGTTATAAAAATAGAGGGGGGGGGACATACTTTTTACGACTTTGAGAGCTGATATCTCAAAAACCGTTCACTTTAAGAAAAATGTTTTTTAGAAAACTTTATATCATTTTAAAAGATCTTTCCATTGATACCCCACACGGGTATGTACATCGAAAAAAAAAATTTCATCCCTCAGTTACATGTATGGGGGGCCCCACCCCCAATTCTTTTTTTTACTATTTAGTGTCATATTTTTGTAGCGGTTCATACAACACATATTCCCATCAAATTTCATCACTGTAGTACTTATAGTTTCCGAGTAAATCGGCTGTGACAGACGGACAGACGGACAGACGGACAGACGGACATGACGAAACTATAAGGGTTCCGTTTTTGCCATTTTGGCTACGGAACCCTAAAAATGAATCGCAAAATGTAAGCGCATAACTCGAGAACGGCTGAACCGATTTCGTTAATTCTTTTTTTATTATATTCCTAGAAGTACGAGGATGGTTCTTACTTCTTACGTAGAGAAAACGTAAGTATGTACCACGGGCGAAGCCGGGGCGGACTGCTAATAAGTAATAAGTAGACAGCTTATTCATAATGTCTATCCTTCTAATATTATAAATGCGAAAGTTTATGAGGTTAGAAACTGATCGGGCCTATATAAAATTTAATACATAGACGGATTAAAATCTGAATTAGCACATAGGCTACTTTTTACACCGCCCGCGGCTTCGCCCGCTTTGTCTCAAACCTAATACAACACTAAAACCTTCCTTTTGAATCACTCTATGTATTAAAAAAACCGCATCAAAATCCGTTCCGTAGTTTTAAAGATTTAAGCATACAAAGGGACATAGGGACAGAAAAAGCGACTTTGTTTTATACTATGTAGTGACAACTCAATCGACCCATCTCCATAATGACTGGAGATAAAAACTAATAACAAAATGTAGACTAAGTCGTTCTACCATAATTAAGCTCTCTACAGTAATCGAAGCTTAAAGCTTTCATAAGGAAACAACTTTGCAAAATCTATTTAGAACTTCCTGAGATTATTTCCTCGCAAACTAACTTTGTTTTTGATTAAGTATCAGGGATGATAAAATTTAAAAGTACAATAAATTTGCATGTCAATTTAGATATTAAATATTTCAGACTCAGAGTCGGAGTCCCCGTGACCACACTCGCTGCAAAGTGTGCGAAACATCGGGAAAATAATAAAATGAATAAATCGCGTAACTTAATATCCTTTAAAAATCTTTAATTTCTTAATCTATACTAATATTATAAAGCTGAAGAGTTTGTTTGTTTGAACGCGCTAATCTCAGGAACTACTGGTCCGAATTGAAAAATTCTTTCGGTGTTAAATAGCCCATTTATCGAGGAAGGCTATAAGCTATATATCATCACGCTAAGGCCAACAGGAGTGGAGCAATGCGGGTGAAACCGCGAGGATCAGCTAGTAAAATCAAACACTAGAGAATACTTTGCATGTCAATGTGAAAAATCGTACTTTATACTAAAACTAATCAAGATGGAAGCCACACAGTCAATATTGGTTTCCCATAAAAGTGTAATATACGTCTCTCCATGATTGAAGGAAGGTAAAGGTTTTCTTATTATAAGAGATTCAACTTATACAGATGATAATTAATGATGATGTAAAAATGATGAGCTAATTTAGATATTCTAAATTATTTACTTTACAAATATTAGATAGGTAACTTATTATCCATACTAATATTATAAATGTGAAAGTAACTCTGTCTGTCTGTCTGTTACTCAATCACGCCTAAACTACTGAACCAATTTGCATGAAATTTGGTATGTAGATATTTTGATACCTGAGAAAGGACATAGGCTACCTTTTATTGCGAAATATGTACCACGGGCGAAGCCGGGGCGGACCACTAGTATTTATAATATAACGTAATTGAAACCGCGCTGAGCAGCTAGTGTTAGAATATGTCATGACGATTCATAAGTGCTTCTAGAAGAAGTCTAATTGAAATAAATGTTTGAATTTGAGTTACCTAACTTACTTCAAATTATCTCTATAGATAAATCTATTATTTAGTAAATATATAAAAATAGTATGTTTCCTTGAACAAGAAAGAATCAAATAAATAAAAGATCACGTAAACAACGATGAGATAATAAAAGTACCTATACAAACTTTACGGAGGTCCTTTTACGAGTTTGACCGATATTTTACGTGATGTTACTTCTTATGTGTGTAAAAAAACTATTTAAATATTAAAAGAAAATTTAAATATTATAAAAAAATTAATTCACTAAAAAATACATTTGTCTCCCTACTAAATTTTGTTTAAAAAATTTGTCCCACAAGTTCATTTCTAATTATATACCTACTCGTCGTCTTGATCGACTTTCAGTATTTTATCGATCGTTAAAACTGTTTTTATAGATTTAATAATAACTGCGTTAAAAACAACCGACTTCAAACTTGCACTTGCAACATTTACAAATACAGACAAAAATGCTCATAAAATAAAAACTACTGGGCCTATCCGAATAAAATTTTTATGGGACCAATTCGACATCATCCCGCGTCGAACAAAAAAAGAATCACGTAAATCGGTTCAGAAACCACGGAGTAATCGGTGTACATACATAAAAAAAAAAAAAACATACCGGCCGAATTGATAACCTCCTCCTTTTTTTTGAAGTCGGTTAAAAAATAAATGAACTTTTTATTATTATTTTTATTTAAAACTCATGATATTATAATTTTCATTGCGAATATTGAAATGCGTGAATAAAAAAGTTTGTTAAAATATATTTCAGATAATAAATAACATAAAAAAATACAATAATCCATAAGAAAGTACATTTAATTGTTGGATGTCCATAAGAAAGTACATTTAATTGTTGATTCATACTTATTATATTCGAAATTTCGAGTAATGTATACTTGCAAGATAATAAACATATTCTGACCTTAGTAATTTAGTAGTTTTTACGTGAAAGAGTAACAAACATCCATACATCCATACATCCTTACAAACTTTCGCCTTTATAATATGTATATAATATTAGATATTAGATTCTTATTTAAATGTTACTAATAATCATTATTAGCCTGAAGATTTGTTAATGTGCTCTACAAGTGAAGTCCCATGTCCCCAAGTGGGGTAAGAGGCAGATGCATTATACATACATGTTTCACTGATCGATTTTCTTTAGGGACAAGTAGGTGATCAGCCTTCTGTGTCCTGTCAGACCGAGACATTTTTTTTTTTGTCTCCACCGGGAATCGAACACAGGACCCCTCGGTTCTACGCTCACGTGTCAACCATTTTACCAAGGAGGCGGTCCATACATACTATAACAGTATAGTCAGTATACTATTAGTATAGTATTATCTGTGCCATAATCAATGCTACGCTTTGGACCCTGGATGCTTCTTTTTTATTCCCTAATAAGGGAAACCTAACCTAACCTAACTAATAAACAACTTTGAGCAGTCAAATTCCTTTAAAAATTCAACCACAATAATTCAGCAGTCATGTTAGTTAGAATAAACAACAGAGTTTTACCAAACACATGTAAATATTTTAACTAAAACTAAACAATACATAATGTAAGATGGGGGAGGTTTTGGGGTAAATTATAAGATAAGAGATTGGGATTGAGATAAAGAGATATATTTATTTTTTACTTTAATGGGATGAGATGATGTAGCTCCGCCCGGTACGGAGTCCGAATGCGAACTAACTTATTGTGTGGTAAAATAATAATTAATACATATAATAAAATATGCAACATCGATGCATTGCATTCCGGGAATATGTATTGTCTGTACGATTAGGTAATCGTACCGTATGTTCCCGGGGGAGAAAAAGGTGAAGGTAGCTCCGCCCGGTACGGAGTCCGAATGCGAACTAACTTATTGTGTGGTAAAATAATAATTAATACATATAATAAAATATGCAACATCGATGCATTGCATTCCGGGAACATGTAGGTATTGTCTGTACGATTAGGTAATCGTACACATAATGTAACAAACAACGGTGCGATATGCAAAACCCTGACCTCGTATAAGTTTTGCAATACGACCCCAAGTTAACGAATAAATCTGTGAACAATTTTAATACCTAACTCTAGTTCTAGAAATAAAGACCAGTACAGGAGCTTTAGCTATCTGTAATTTGATTCACGTCTTTTCCACTGAGCTTATTGCCAGTATATGCCACTATAGTTACGAGTATGTTGGTACCTCAAAAAATACTGTAATTCTTTTTATAGGGTTATAGCGTCTACGAAATTATGAAACAGTAACTTTAGTTTTTAAAACGCAACCCTTAATTTACATTTTATATTTTGCTGCATTGAAAGGACAACCGGGAATCATCTTACTATTGTTTATTAATATGTAATTTAAAAAAATGCGAAGTAATAGAAGATGCGTGGAAACAATAAAAATAATAAAGCCTAGGTCTAATTGTTTACCTTTATTTAAAAAATATAGAATACTAGCTTTCCGCCCGCGTTTTCAAAGAAAAATCCGTTCCCGTAGGATTTCCGGGATAAAACCTATCCTATGTCCTTTCTCGAGTATCAAAATATCTCTATACCAAATTTCATGCAAATTGGTTCAGTAGTTTAGGCGTGATCGAGTAACAGACAGACAGACAGAGTTACTTTTGCATTTATAATATTAGTATGGATTAAAGGTGGAATATTTATTACAAAATCTTGTAACAAATAGTTTACACTCATTTAGGATGAAATGCGTTTATATAAATATATTGTGTCTACTATAGTTTCGAAACTGAGTTAAATCACGTTAAATTATTTTACTCAGATAATATTATTTGAATGTTTCCATGACCTTTAAAGTGGTACAAATGTGAGAATATTAAATTTTAACGTGTGTTGCGAAAAATGAAACAAAGGCTTGTAGGTACTAATTGTGTATTAAATTTGTTACCTTTTCTGTCGCTCATTGTATGAAATCTTTTTGAAAAAATGTACGCATATTTGTTATATACAGGAGCATATTATTATGACCACAGTTATTACGGTAAATTGACGCTAGAGTTTTTAAAAATAGATTATTATTTTAAATAAGTAATTTAATTGTCTAAAACACAAAAAGTATAAAACCAATGTACGATTTTAACATATAAAACACAGTGTTTTATGTTAAAATCGTACATTTTTCAGAATTCCCTTAAAATTTCATTTGTATCAATATGCCTACAATGTAAAAATCTTCTTATCACTACATAGTATAAAACAAAGTCGCTTTCCCTGTCCCTATGTCCCTATGTCCCTTTGTACGCTTAAATCTTTGAAACTACGCAACGGATTTTGATGCGGTTTTTTTTAATAGATAGAGTGATTCAAGAAGAAGGTTTATATGTATAAAAACATCCATTAAATAGTGGAGAAGTACTGTTATTTTTGAGGTTTCTGATGTGATGTCGTAAAAAATTACATTTTTTCCGCTTACATTGCAAACGCAGGCTGAACCCTACGAGTTTTATCAAAATAATGTACTAAGTATTATACACATTGAAAAGGTCTACAGAAAAGTCCGCGATAGTATATGTCTATCTCTTATGGATAACCCACAATAACTTTTTTTTGTCATTTACTTTTTATGACAAATAATGGCTAATTTTCGAAGCGATTTTAACCAATACAGCATTAATCCTTAACCAATTAAATACCTTGAATACATTGTTCATTTAATATAGATCTATATGGCCCTTTACACCGTATGATTTAAGTGAATATTTTCGAAGATATTAAAGATTTAAAAATTGCGGGACGTAGCATTCGCGGCGGTACCGGCCGGCCGCCGGGCTATATATTTTATACCCGTGCGAAGCCGGAGCGGGCCGCTATGTTTTTATATACAACGTTCACAGTTTTTCTGTAGTGTATTTAGTACATATCAGCATTGCACCCGTGCGAAGCCGGGGCGGGTCGCTAGTCTTCTATATAAAAATGAATCGCAAAATGTGTTGGTAAGCGCATAACTCGAGAACGGCTGAACCGATTTCGATAATTCTTTTATTATATTCCTTGAAGTACGAGGATGGTTCTTATGTAGAGAAAACGTAAACATGTACCAGGGCGAAGCCGGGGCGGACCGCTAGTACATCCAATAAAATCAAAGTTTCCAGCAATACATCTTCAAACCACAAACTCATTACTTTTCAAATCGTCTAGCAATAAGCACAAGCCTTTTAAAGTGTCCAATATGTCAAATTGTCATCGTCTATAAAGGTTGACGTATACCGGCCGAAATACTGATTTATGACTTGTGGAACTATTACTTAATTAAATGAAGAGAAAAACTACAAATATTTATCTCTCTAAACTATTAAATTCTGATCGTTTCAAATGTCTACAAATGTTACAAATGACAAATATTGCAGTAGTGCAGGTTATGAGGTTAGTTGCTTCTCATTTTATCCCACTATGAATTTATACAGGGTGTACCAAAAAGTAGTGATGAACGGAAGCTGAGAGGTAGA